>VZUI01089941.1:0-39289 GCA_013401135.1 Cettia cetti
TTTTTTTTTTTTTTTTTTTTTTTTTTTTTTTTTTTTTTTTTTTTTTTTTTTTTTTTTTTTTTTTTTTTTTTTTTTATTCTGCCCTTGATAGCACAATGTTTTTTAGGCTTTGTGTAGGCTACATTTTTACTCCCTGGGAGCACCCAGATCTACAAAAAAAGAAACAGCATTGCACTAATTCTGTTTTCTTGTTTCCTTTCAAGTTTCAACATCGTGACTGTGGTTGAGCATCTGGACCTGACTGTTCACACTTCTGCCAGGGGACCAACTCCCACATGCTCTTGCTTCCCTCACCCCCACCTGTTTCCTCCTTACCCCCACCCAGAAGTCACTTTCCTTGAGAAATGGGAAAGCTATCAGCATGTCCCCATGCTTCCAGGGCAATTTGCAATCTGTCTTTGCTCTCAGAGGTGGGTGACATCTGCTTTCTTTTATGGGCTGCTCAGGAAGCAGCAGGCAGAAGTGCCTCAAGGAAGGCTGGAGCTGTCCCTGTGCTGTGTGGGTAACACATGTGCCTGGCTGTGGAGAAGGACTGGTGGGAGGTGGTGGGTGATGGAGCAGAGACCAGGGCCACCCACTGCCAACCTGCTCAGCTGAAATGGGCCTTGAAAGGCTGTAAAATCTTGCTCAGACGGTGAACGCTGGCAGAGAAAGGAAAGGGCATCCAGCTGCCATGGCTGCTCTCTTTCTGGAAAAGAACCCAATAAATTATAGTTGTGCTTTGAGAATGCCTATTTTTCCCGTTTCTCTGCCTGTTAAAGGCATTTTGTTTCTTGGCCTTTAATAAAAGTATTCCTTGGTAGGCTATTTGTTTCCTGTTTGCCAGTGGGGACAGTTTGCTCCCTGAGTCCTTTGCTCTGCTTATTGCATCAGGATAATTTTCCCTGGTTTCTGGGTGAGGACTTCTGCTGCTCTAGCAGTGTTTTACTTTAAATGTGAGCCCACCTATAACCATTTCCACTCAATGATATGAGCCATTTCTTAACCATTCTACCAGGATTGGTAGAATGGTTAAGAAATGGCTCATATCAACTACTTTCTGGCACTCAGTGTTAATCCAATATCTGTTTAAGAGGTGATGGTTAGTCTTGATTGCTAGACTCACCCAGACTCAAAGTGACAACTGGAAGGAGAAAGAATCTGTGTCTTTGGTTGCAATATGTAACCAAAAATGTGTATTCTATTTCCCACCTGTTGAAACTGTTTGGGGAGGTGGTTTTTTTTTTTTCTTTATCTCACATATAAGTAACCCACTTCTCATAACTCCAGGGGGAAGGGGGTGGGTGCCTTCTGTTAATGGGCCAGCTGTTAAAAACAGGTGGAGCAGTGTTCCTTATCTCTTCCACAACCCATCTTCCCTTCAAGGGGGATATATTCTGGTAATGGGCCATTGAGGCTCACCACATGACTGATAACATTATATTGTCCCATTGTGAGATGTTCCACCCCATGGGAGGAGCCAGCTATTCCTACCTAGATAAAAACTGAGACTCAGGAACACCAAGGCAGCCTGTTTTCCACTGGATTCCCAGAGGAAGACTGGACCCATCTTGCCATAACTGCACCCTTTCCTCAGGATCATCTCTACTTCAACAAAACCACATCTGCCACTCCAGGAGGACTTATTTTGGACTGCTTTCAACACCCTGACCAACAGGGTGTCAGGTCATATTCTGACTCTGTCAGGGTTTCTAGGATTTTTGTTTGCTTGCTTTTTTTTTTTTTTTGTACTACTACATTTGTATTGTTAATATTCCTAGTAAAGAAATGTTATTCCTATTCCCAAATCTTTTCCTGAAAGCCCTTAATTGCAAAATTAAAATAATTTGGAGAGAGAGGGTTTACATTCTCCATTCCAAGGGAAACTCCAGCCTTCCCTGGCAGGCACCTGTCTTCCCAAACCAAGACACTCTGTATCCTTCTACTAAGCTGAGGATGGCAGTCTGTGCTGGGGAGCACATCTGAGAGACAACCAGACCCAACACCTTTGAAGGTGAGGTTTCTCTTGTGCTTAGTCCTGCTTTACCTGCTGAAAGACTTTCAGTGAAACAGTTAAAAAGTATGTTAATGCTGTTTCACAGTGTGACAGAGATTTACATCACAGATTTTTTTTTTTTTTTTTTTTTTTTTTTTTTTTTTTTTTTTTTTTGTAAACAGAAGGTTGTTGAATTTCTACCAAAGTTTCTAGCCCTGCTTAGAAATTTCAAAACCAGCTTTGGACTGGAAAAAATAAATCCAACAATGAAGGAAAATATTCAAATCCTTCCCAAAACACCCAAATAAAAGGAAAGAGAAAAAAGTGATATGTCACTTTAACATTAAAGTTAAAAGGTTTTGAGAGAGAGCAGAACTTTGCAGAAGACAAAATGATGGGGGTGACAAATCTTTAAAGAAGGGAAAATGGAGTACTATTTTTAAAATTTTTCTATTCTTTTTAGATTGTGGTATTTTGTAGAGCCTTACAGATGACAAAGCAGCTGCTTCCCCTGAGCCTCACAATGCTTTCTCCACACACCACTGGGCTGTTTTATTTTTCTTTTTGTGTCACATTGATCTTGTCTTGTTGTGTGGCCTCTAACATGCCATTAGGTGCCTCTGGCTGCCAATAGTGAAGAGCATCAGGTTCTTGTGGGTAAAGTGCCATTACGCTCTTCCTGACATGACTTGAAACATTAAAGTTTGTGTTGACTCTTTGAAGATATTTTGAGAGGTTAGGATTACCTTGTTACTGTTTTTACTACTTGTACTGAAGGAGTTTCTAGGGGCCCTTTTCCAGATCTATTATACTGGAATTGCACAAATGGAAACTAAAAGGCAGCCCCTGTCTCCCAGAACTTGCCTTCAAATGAGTGGGACATAAAAAAGGGAATTATTATCCCAAATTTTCAGCAGAAAGTTTTCCACTGCTGCACAGAAAAAAAAAATGTACTACAATTTTTCTATAATTTTACTACAATTGTGCTACAGGCTCCAGGTAGAAGCAATATGGACAAAGGAGAATGATACTACATCTCTCCTAAAGAACTCACCTTCTTACAACCTTAAAGGTGAAATAATATGTTAAGGCAGTAAAACCAGGTACCCACAGTGGTTAACAAGTGCAAACAGTTAATCAGTTATATGAACCAGCTTGGCAGCTCTCATTAATTCTTATGATTTTGGTTGCTGCCCCTCATCCCTGAAAATCAATATTACTTCCTCACCTTTTTTCAGGGGTACACCAATAAAGCTCATGCTGTCCAAAGTAACTTCTGTAAATATGTGCAAAACAGCTTTATTGTGCCCCCTTGGATCTTGCCCTTAAAACATCCCTCTGTGTCTGTAACTTCTGCCAAGACTTGATGAGGATGTGCCACTGGCATGTGGATGCTGTTGTCTGTCTCACCAGTCAATACTGTCTGACGGGTTCCTGTCTGTCTGTAAGGGCCTGTTGTCTCTTGCTAAGGCTGTGGGTGGCCAGGAGAGCAGTTCCAACCTGTAGAGTTCTTCACACGGTCTTCATGGTTTTCTAGGTCCTGAAGTAATAGAAACAATAATAGTAAATAATAACAAGCATTGAGAAATCTTTCTTCTACTCCATCTCTATGCTTGTATGCTTAAATACCCTACTCCTGATTTCTGCCACCCTGGAACATACTTAACAAAGCTTGCTATGTGTGGGAGCAATTTGCAGTCACTGGTATTAAGAATGCCTGTATTAATAATTGAAAAGAATTAACATAATGCTTGACTCATTGAATTTCTGTGGGGAAGCAGTAACCTCCAGTGGTCATTTAGAGTCCAGTCATGTTCTAACAGACTTCAGTGAGTACAGTATTGGGTCCTTTATTTTACCTGGCTTTAAAATTTTCCTTGAAGCCCTAAATTATACATTCATAACCAATTTCTCATAGAACACATAGATGCTAGAACTGTGCTCTTCAGAGGGTTTATTTTGCAGTCTTTTACCTTTGCCAAGGGCCTTGAGAGTCAGAAAAAAAAATCACTGTGAAAATGACAAGTAATACCAATTTTCAGTGAAAAGTGAAAACTTCTAAGGAAACAGTACAATCTATATGGTGTCTGAATTTGGCTTAGGAATGTCATCTAAGTGCTAAGTGAATATATCTTTTTAAAGTGGGAGACATCCTTCAGTGAGAGGAAAGGCTAAGACAATTTTCTTATGCATTTTAAATTGGTAAGAGGTTAGAATCTGAAGTGAGATGTGCATTCAGGAATGCTCTAATATGACCAGGTAGCAGTCATAGGGAAGAGGGGTTGAAGAGACCTTGGGAGGACCCTACCCTGTGTCCTTCAAGGCCAGGCTATCTCTAGTTAAACCATGTCACCCCTCAGCTTCCTTCCTGCTGCCATCCCACAATACAGAGGGAAAGGGAAGGGCTTTATGTTCCCTTGTGTGATATGTCCTGCTTGTATTAAAGACCCTGACTGATTCTGGCAGGGTAGTGGAGCTGCTGTGTGTTGCTGATAGTGGAAGGCTTGCAGGAGCTGGCACAACTGTTCCATTTCCTTCAGGGAAATTACTGCCTGAGAGCTCAGCCAGAGAGCTCAGAGGCTAAATCTTCAGAGTACTACCTGGGGTTGCAACACATTAATCTGGACTGGCACACCATAATTAACTTTTCTGTGGCTGTGTTTTCAAGCAGTTGAGGGTACACCACTGAATATGAATTGGGTGGGGTCACATGTACTCCTCCAAAGGTTTTAATGTTGATTGTGCACAGGTTGAGGTAAATTGTTATCATTTCCGTTTGGTAACTGAGGGACCATGCAAGTGCATGTGTTTATGTTTATGCTCCTGGTTGGGCACTGTCTACATAACTAATGCAAACTGCTCAGAGCTTTGAGTAGGCCCTGTCTGTCAAACTGGGAATCAAATATATTAAGCCCTCTGCAATTCAGCTGGAAGTGCACACTCAGGTGGCTGGAAAGGCAAAGGAAGAGCCAGCAGAGAGAGATCTTGTGTGACAGCAGATAGCCAAGATGCCTGCTCTGTCTGTGCCTTTCCAGGTAGAACTACCTCTGTTACCTTATTCCCATCTCCTACGTGGACATTCATCCACTTCTGCTTTTTGAAAGTAGTCAAGCTCTTCCCTGAAGTCCCCAGGCTCATCCTTGTTGCTGACACACCCTGTTCATCCACCACAGTAAAAGGCACTCTGGTATGCCTCTGCTGTGAAGCTGAATTCTGCTCACGCTGGAGATACCACTTGGATTTAGGGCTTGCATGAGAATGTGGTGGTGCTGAGCTGAAGCAGGAAAATGAAAACACTAATAAAATTAAATTTAAGAGCAGATAGCAGATGAAAGAAAAAAGAAAAGAAGATAGGTAGCAAGCTGTGACTAATATGGGAAATAGGTAACAGAAAGAGGAAAGTTAAAACATGAGTAATTAAAAAAGACCACAGGCAATACAGTCAACATTATTTATGCCGCAACTGGTTTTGCTCAGGGAGAAAGCAAAGGTCAAACGGGCAAACTATGAGTGCTGATCTCTCAGTCCTGTTTTCTTTCAACTAAGGATTAATTCTTATCTTTATCTTTTCTAATGAGGACTGCAAACTCGATTGGGGATTTACCAACAGTTTCCCTTGATTTTTGTTGTTTTTCTTGTCTTTTTTTTTCTCTGTGGCATTGTGATATTTAACATCTTTGCCTCTCCTTAAATGGGTCATTTGCAGGAAAATTACAATACATGCCTGTCTGAAGTACCACTGAATTGAACACTCAAAAGACAGTAAGTGATGCTCTTAAATGCAGGCTGTGGGTCAAAAAAAAAAACAAAACAAAACAAACCAAAAACCAAAAAAACCCTAATGAGATTCATGGGGTGGGTGAGAACATATTACAGATTAGAGAGTAACGTCAACAAGAGGTGATGTATGGTTCAATTACATTGAGGTTTTTTTCAGTAAATGTGTAGTTCTCATTTACTTTTTAAATATAATAATTCCTAAGTCATCCAGCAGGAAATTTCGGTTTCATTTCTGCAAAGGTGGGATTGAGGTTCCATATTACTAGATGCTACGTGAACACTGGAAATACACCTTCATATAGGTGGTTCTTTCCTAAATTATATACATTGGAAATAGGCCATTGTGGAACAAAAAACTCGGTACATTTATAAGCACTATACATGTCAGCTGCAAATGGAAAGAAAGATCTAAGAATCAGCCTTTCTAAACTGTAAAGTAAATAATACCAGTCTTCTTCAAGACTGATCTGGAAATGTGCTGAAACAAACTGATTACATTGATGTCCTGAGAAGATACCCTGACACTGTCCATGGAACCCAATAACAAGAGTAGTTAAGTGTGAAAATGTCCTTGGACTATTACAGGAATCCTGTAGGTTTATTGAAGTCCTACTCGCGCTCTCTCTTTCTCTCTTTTAAAAATTACTGCCTTCAGAATTTAATTTCTGTATATTAATGGCATATGTGGAAATGATGGAAAATCAATATGGTATTTCTGGATACAAGGACATACATAAATATGACTTTCTCCATGGTTAGGAAAGATTTATATTTATTCAGTCCCTGTTTCATCTTTCTGCTCCCTACACAGTCCAATGGTAACATAAATAATATTAAAACAATGCACTGACTCACTTTCATCTATGTTTCTGGTTAGTTAAATTATTGATAAACACTTGGTGCACAACTGATTTCAGCTAAATTTAGCAGTCTGCAGTGCATACATTTATATTTGATTTAGCTTTTTAGGACTCCATTTATAGTCAGTGTAGGGAAAAGCCATGGAGTGATGCACATCATGAGTTTTCGGTTCATTGCTTAAATGAGATGAACTATGCCCTAAAACACTCATCTTCCTCCAGCTAGATCTGTTCCAGATGTCTTAATTTGTAGACATGAATTTTGCCCTTTGTTCAGATAGTGTAATTTCTATGAGTACCTGGGTCATTACTTACAATCATGTCTAGCCTGAGGTAGCTGAAGGCACTATTCTCCTGTGGCATGAGGTGCTGTGGGAAGTGATCTCCCTTTATGAGCACTCACTGGCTGATGAAATAGCCACTGTTTTTTATGAGTGTCCTTGGCTGCTTTTGTGAAGGCATCTAATTCTACTCCTGCAGTGTTAAATATCTATCAGATTCAGTCTTTCAAAACATGTGACTCAGGCCTCTCTCATATGGGAAAAGGGTTTGAGAAGCTCCCACTGAGCAGAAGCTGGAGCAGCATCTCAGGCACTGAATAGACTACAGTAGATAGGAGGGTGCCTTGTGATAGTAAATGTGTCCAGTGCTAAGCCATAGCAGAGATTTTTTTTAATTATTATTTTTTAAAATTATGGTTTGTTTGGAGGTCTGTTAGTTTTGCCTCAGCCTCATGCCAGAGGCTTAAGTCCTTTACTGGACGCAGCTGTTAATAATATTTACAGCACAGGGATTTATAGACACATTTATTCTGGAGGAATCTAATCATTGCATTGCTTTTGTAAATGTAGCTGTATCAGAAGCAAACAGTGCATGAATTATATGTCTTGGCAGGATTGATTGTGCCCTTAGGAGCTAACAGCAGCACCCAGAGAACAATTATATTCTCCTGCTCCCAATAATGAAGTATTATTTAGAAACAGAAAGTCATTATGTAAAACTTTGAGAAATTATACAATTACATTACACATACTTTTGTCATAGACCTGGCTTACTACATAAAATTTAAATGTCTTCTGAGAGGGAATTCTGTAGTGCTGGTTTCCTGCTCTTGTGCTTCCAGGCACTTTGCCTTCCTGTTAAATGATGAAAGAGAACTGTTTAGGATTGGAAATATCATATACTCTGAAAATTCTAAAACCTCACTTGTTAAAAAGAAGTAGCGCTTGAAAACAAGCAGAAATCATATTATTATTTCATCAATTTCATATTAAATAACCTGTTAATTTGTCAACATCTATATCATATTTTGCATCACCATTTTATTACAGCAATATGTAACTCAAAGAAGTGAACACAAGCATCATTATTTCTGTTATCCATCCTGTATAGTGAACTTGATTTCTTTAAATCTGTAACTGTTTACAGATTTAAATTTAAGCCATACTTTTTTTTCTTCTATTTGCATAATAGTTGGCCTTTGTTTTGCACGCTAGAGTTGTGTGATAGGAAGGAAAATGAGCTGTTAGTCTGATTTCTGCAGCGTTCTGTTGTCCCAAGGCAAAGCTCTGGTGAGGGGCTGAAATGTGGGGCTGGGGCAGATGCCACCCCTGCATGCAGACAGCATCATGAATGTCCAGGACAGATCTGCTCTTTCACAACCTTTTCTGCTTTAGCTGTGGAAAGTGAAATTGAAGAAATAGACTGGTAGGAAAGGCTAACAGCGTTTCCAAAACATTTCAGTAACACTCCTAAATCTTAAGGATTTTTACCTGAGGCTAGAGCTACAACAAACATGAGTTAGTGCCTAAGCAAGCTGCATTGTCTGAATGCATCTCATTGCTCCCACTAGCAGTTTTTGTTTACACAAGTTTTTCCTTGAAGGGCAGGGATGTTAGGCATGTTTCAAAACAACCTTCCTACACCTTTTATTTAACTAGGATTCTGCCATATTGTGAAAAGAGTTCAATGCTTGTTCTTAAAGAAGCTCCCAGGACCCCATAGGAAAAGCCATATGAAGCTCTGTCCTGTGGAAAAAAAAATAAGGAACTGTTTTAAGTGCATCAACATTCTGTTATTCAAAGGCAGTTGCTTCTGCACTCCTATTTCTGTCTCAGTAATTAGTTGTGGATAGTTTCAGCAAATGTGTTGCCTCAAGAACACACTATCATGAGTGGAATTGAACCAGGGTTGCTTTTTTCTCATCCACCATCTCCTAGTATTTTCTAATGGGTTGTGTTGCATGTTGCTTTTAAAAATAAATTCTGTGGCAACCACATTACACTAACAGCATGTGGTGTGTGTGTATTTGCACTGGGAGAGTGGAGCGCCACCAGAAAACTTGTGAGAAGCCTGGCACTCCAAGGGGATCTGATGAGACCTGGTCAATGATTTACATGTTTAAGATTTTCTGCCAAAGTTTTATAGCACAGAAACCCTTAAGTAGATCCCCATCATAATTGGTTACTTCAGGAGGCTTCTAAATGTCAACAGCACTGGAATAATACATAAACCAGTCCACCTTACCCTCCCAGGAACCATTTTCCGACATTCTAGTCACATGCATTGCTGAGAGTTCTAAAAATTTATTAAAATTTTAAATAGGTGGAAGCCCCCACAGGTTTGTTACGAGAACAACATGGTTGCATTTTGACAGTATTTAACCTTTATTTCAATTATTCTCATGAATATAATTCCTTATTCCCTTCTAGATTCTATCCAAGCTGATAAATTGTTGTTGAGAGCATTACATTGCAGAAGGCTGTCATTAGCATCTCACATGAGCTGCATTTTTGATGTGGCAGTCAAACTGAATTAAACCATGCGCAGACATAGCGTGATATCTCAGTGATTACCCTCTTCCTTGTCATCCCAGGAGGTGACTTCATATGAAATTTGGTGCCATACAGCTCCTGACACCTTTCCATTTGTTTTTAATCCAACCCTTTCTATGACCCCCAGTCACAGAGATCAGAGCTTTATATACACTCTTGTTTCTTGGAGGTTGACTCTCGCTGTACACATCTTTGTTCCTGAATTTCTGATGGTCAGGTTATATTAGAACATGCTGAGATCCAGCACTGCTGGTGACCAACAGTGGCACTCAGAGAAGTTCCAGATGCTGGGAAGCCCTAAGATGCAGGAAGCTGCTTCAGTCCTTTAACTGTTCTCCTCTGTGCCTGCTAACAAGTGTGAGAGGGTTTTTGTTTTCCTCTGTCTTGTCTGATAAAATGTCTGTGTAGTTCCCACTTATTTCTGGAAAGCTGCACACCATTTCAAAATTGTCAGCTAGTTTATAAAGAGCAGTGGCTTTCAAATTATGCAGTGGTTTGTTTTTTCAGTCAAAGGCTCCTGGACACAAGTCATTACAGGAGATTATTCACTTACTTTGGAAAGAAAAAACAACCCACAAACAGTTATTAGTTTTAGTGGCTGCAGTGAAAAACCCAAAAGTCATGACTCAGATTACCCCAATGGCAACTTAGAATGTAAGGAAAAATTATGCAGTATTTATTTTTTTTCAAGTCCAAATTCTAACAGAATTATTTTTATATATATATAAAAATATATATGTATATAAAGGTATTTTGTCTGCCTCATAGTCTGAATATTTGTAATTGATGGGCTGATATTGATAAGATAGTGCTACACAGGACCACACACTCCTTCTATATGGTGGTCTTCATTTTTAACTCCCTCGTCTGTCTGTCCCTCCTAGAGAAGCACACTGTGTCTCAGGTAACCCTGTGGTTTTGTTTAATAGTGCTGAATATCTGCTGAAATCCAGATTCAAGGAAAAGAAATGTGTAGACTGAAAAGATACCTAAATGCTAAATGCAGTGAAATGTTCTTGTGCAGAAAAATTCAGAAAACTTGGATAGAAATGAAATGGAAGGTCTGAAGGAACCCCCATCATAAAAGATTTTAACAACATGTCCAGCAAACCCCTTGCAGACATTGGGACAGTGAAGCATTTGAGCAGGGATGGACTAAGTGATGTCTTAATATATTTTTCAGTTCTCTCTTTATTTTCTCTTTTTGGACTTTGTGAATGAGTTTTGCAGGGCCCTCTGAATCTGAGGTTTTTCCCCTCTGAAGATAATATTAAATAAAATGCAATCATAAAAATTTTACATATTATGTCTATGTAATTACTTTAATCTACAAATTGTGTATTAGAGACATAAAACTGATTTTGATAGCAAGTTGTTTTTCATAAAGCCAGCTTGATGGACATCTGCATCTGGTTTTGGATTGTTTCATACCTTCCTCAATGACACTGTCTTTTTGCTAAACATCATTTTATTTCTGCATTTCTGATTACCCTTTGGGATAATGGTGCACAATTAATGATTTTCCAATCTCCTGAAAAGTCCTTCAGTGATCCAAATTATATCAAATTCATATCTCCACATGGGGTTTGGATGCAACAGCTTTGTTCTAAGTAAACCTAATGGAATCTGTAGAAATCCTGAGTTTAATTCTTGGAAAAGTGAGATGGAATACCTGAGAGGTGGGGCTGTTTGTATGCGCACAAATGAAATGCCATGATCAGAAATATCTTACATTCATAGCATAGGAACTTAAAACTTCAGTGAATTGTGTACTTATACCCCAGTCCAACAGAAAAGGCAGCTTAAAATTGCTTGTGACATCTGTTTTAAAACAAAAGTTACTGCTTTTTTAGAAAACAGCAAACAAAAATATTTCTGTTTTGTTTTAGAGAAGTGATGGTCTTGAAATCTGGGTGTGACAGCACCAGAGAAACATCTTTCGTTTTCTGTATTGATGAAGGGGATTGCAGTAGTGAAATAGCAGAAATCAGTTATAACAGTTGTTTTTATTAAAATGGCATTTAACTTGCTGCTCTTTCACTGACTATCAATCTTACCTGGATTAAAACTAATGCAGTGGCATTATTAAAATAATTTTCCTAGTATGTTCGGTGAGATGAGCAACTCTACGTGCACCATGCCCTCTTTGACAGCAAAAATGATATGACACTATGCATAGTTGTTAATTACTTTCATTTTAATAGTGAGCTCATATTAAAGGGAAAAATATAATTTTCTCTTCTGCCCTGTGTAAAGACTGTAAGTCCATTTCTCAAAACATTTCACAGTATTGTGACAAAAGAGCTGTCAATAAGAAATTTTCAAGAAAGACTTCTTTACAATCTTTGTTTTTCATCATCTGAGGAGCTGAATTTGGATTTTTTTTTACCCATATTGATACATTTTTCTAAGTGGATGTATCTATCTTTTATTCACACTGAAAACCCCCAGACAGCCAGGGAACATGCAGGTAACTTCTTCAGGTTTTGTGAAAAACACTGAGAAATTAACCTTCTGTCCAGTAGAGTTTCTGTAAATAAACCAGTAGTGTGCTTGTGTGTGTATGAACTGGGATTAGAAAAGTAACTACAAAAATTCTAGGATATTAAGAAAAGGTAGAATTATTCAAAAAGTTTTGCATATTTAAATTCTCATTTGTTATAATGGTAAAAAGAGCCAACAAAAAAAGACTTAAAGTGAAGAGTTAGAAGAACAGATAGCAGTTTGCAGCTGGTGTATAAAGAAAAATGGTGTCAAATATAGGATTTAGACATCACAAAGATAGCATCCCATTCTGCTCCCAGCAGGAATGTTGTGATTGATCTCAGTGCTAATAGGATCAAACAGAAATGCATAAGGCACGGAGGAGTGGATAAAAGCAAAGTGGAAAAAGAACAAGATTGGCAAAATGGTACAAAAGGATGGCAGTTCTTAGAATTAGGCTTTGCAAAAAATGCAACACCACTGTTTGAAACTACTTGCAAAAGGATTGATGTGCATGAGAGTTCTACCTGCCTCATGGCTATATTAATAACTGGGTTATATAGATATGTATATGGCTACAGCACTTTGGTGTTGTGCATAAAATAATTGTTTGTCAGTAGCCTTTCCAGCAAATAATAAAGAAAATTTGAAATCTTTTGCAATAAAATAGACCATACCATACCTAATCCAGGAAAATCTTTCCAGGGCTCAATGCAAAACAAAAGTTCAATTCATGAGATGCTTTTTAATTTATCATTTGGTGGCACATAGGCACATCATTACATTATTCAGCATTATGAGAGCAATAATACTAACAATAAAAGATAATGAAATAGGAATTTTATTTAAATTTAGTTTTGATTAATGACATTGTTGTAAAATTTTACCACAGATGAATAGAAATCAGCTAATGGAAATAAAAAAGTAATCTTTCTCTACTTCACATCCTGAGAGAAGACTGAAGGAAGCTTCAGTGAAAGGCTTTTGAATAAGAAGTGACTTTGTTTGTGTGTGATGTTTCCTTGTGTAGAAGGGAACCTGTAGGCAGACTTTTTTCTGTCTTGATCTAAGAGGAAAACTCATATGATAAGGATCTGAAAGACGTGGTGACAGTCCTTACCAGGGAAAAAATAAGGGATTAATAATTCATTCAATTTAATTTAGAAACTTACCTTGGGATGTGTATTAGTCTCTAAAGACCCCAATTGTTCCCATGGAAGAGGAAGCTTCCCAACTTAGACTAAAAGTCTTCCTTAAACAGCTAAAGTTAGTGTTTCTCAATATAATTTAATGTTATTCACTGTAGTGTTAATTTATGCCTCACTGTCGCATTTCCTTCTTGCAGCACGTCTTCAAGTATCATGTTGCTAACAAGCCTCTAACATGAAAGAGAAGGAAGGCTTTACCACCTTAGGGCACAGAAACACCTGATGCCCACAGAAACACTGGCTGGAGGCTGTTTCCGTGGGATTTGAGGTCTCATTCTCTAAATTATATTGGACAAGTAGCTTTGGTTTTATTGAGAATTATGGTCACTCCCACCTCTCTCTGTACACAAAAAACTTTTCTTTGAAATCATGTGGGAGAAGATATGTATGCAGCATGGTCTGATGAATGACCTGCTTTGGGAACCAGAGCCAGAGCAGCAGCTCTAGTGCAGCGTGGTGAAGACTTTTGCAAGGCTGGATACCTTAGTCTTGTGGAAAGAACAAGCGGATGTAGCTCCAGGTATCTCTCTGATTTTTTTGGAACTGCTTTGGGATTCTCTGTGCAGCACTGCATTTTGTCAAGTAGACATATTGGTCAAGTTAATATACACCTAATAAGTATATATGCCCAATGAAGACAGATGAGATAATTTTATGTAGAGAAGTTTCTTAGAAGAACTGTGGAGCTTGTGACAAGAAGCAGTAAATTCAGCTGAAAAAGATATCTAAAAGGCACAGCATGTATTTGGAAAAGGATGTTCAAATTGTGCCACTTAATCAGGCATCATGAAATGATTATTTTTGAAAATATTTTGGCAAGTTCTCCTGACATGTAACAGATAACTTGCAATTTCTATTGCATGCACTTCAGTTATAGTTCTGGAAAAAAAAATCTCTGGTTCAATTAATGAAGTCCACTGTCTTTGGAATTCCACTTTTTCATGGGTCACAGGAGTGATGATGAACAGTGTTGAAATAAAATGGTCCAAACCACTAAGACAAAGAGTAATTTTATTCCCCAAATTATGGAAAGGAATATTGTCTGTAAGTTGGCTACATACCCAAGGATAGCACCCGTGGAGACTGACTGAAGTATGAGTGATGCCTAAGTGTGAGATTTAGAATAGTCTCCTAGACCTCCAGCTATGGCTGGTGGGGAGATGGGGATCCTCTCAAGGTAATTCACAGCTGGAGCCTAATTTAGATTTCTGAATCACCACCCAGAAGTACCTGTAGAAGAGACTTGCTCAAATCTTACTTTGGCTGTCCTTCAACCTCAGTGGGAAGCTGCAGTTAGGAACTGTGTCTATTTCCCTTGTCCCTTTTATGCCAGCATAGTAGGTTCTCCATATGCAGATTGTCTTCTAGATCTGCTGATAATGCAGTGATTCTTGGCCTTGATATTTGCAATTCAGGTACTAAATTAATTTTCTAAGACTAAATCCAGATTTGCTACTGAGAAAAAACTGTTGAAAATGCTGGTTTGAAAAACTCAGGTATCAGAGGGGAATGAGTTACTAATTAACTAATTTAATGTACCACCCAAAAGTTGCTGTATAAGAAATCATGACAAAGCAGTAATCTCAGTGCACAGGGTCACTTCAGCATCTTCTTATATAATGATGGGGATGTAGAAGTCATGACCAGTCTTGTGGGCTTACGAGCCTGCTACTTGTGCTGTCTCAGGCTGAATACTTAATTTGTATTGCTAATCATAGGAATCATTATGCAGCTGATGAGTAGAATAGGGAAAGATTACTGATTAATAAAACCTTCTGTAGTTAGGTATCCAAGGAACAGAGAATTCCTCTGGTCATTAAAAGGATATTTATTTTTACTCACAATAAGGACATCTCACAGAAGTTGCATTTATTTTCCATTCTGCAATGCAAAACTCCTTCCCAAGGTGTCCATGTACTATGATCTCATTAGGGAAGTAAAACTAATGGTGGGCTAGATGAGAGATGAAGTCTTCCTTTGAGGAACCTGAATCTTCCTCAAAATTACCTTTCTCTCTAAACAACACCTTCCAAGGAAATCTTAGGTACTAGTCTTCAGTAGGTTTGGAAATAATTTTAATTCAAGTTTCTTGATGTTTATATTTGTACAGGAGAAGGATGAGAAGAATCTTGATAAGAGCTTTTGATTTCTATTCTCTCTTTTCCTTTGTTGATACTGAACTATGCCTGGTACTTTTCTTGTTGAGTTTGTCATTTAAAAAGAGAAATCCCAACTAGATATCAGTTTATTTGCCTGTACGTCTCTGAGATAAGAAAGTGAGCTAAGGACAGAGAGCTGAAATGCACAGAATTGTTCATCATCAATTGATTTTGCATCCTAAATATCCTTCTGAAAACTTCTGGCCAGCTGCTGCTTGGAGATGTTGAAAAGTCTGTGAGTTGATCAAGGGTAAATCTGCTTTAGTTTGATCTCTCCTCATTTACCAGGTTGTGAACAGCACAGGGTCCTACGTCTGGCCTGAAAACTCTGGGAAGGCTTCCAAGAGAAGTCCCACTCTCCCCTGCCTTTGCAGTGGGCTCAGGAAGCTAATTCCTTGGTAACATGCCAGGATGAAGTAGCAGTCACATCACGGGATATTGTAATCTGGACCAAGTTGTAATTCTGAGCTGTCTTCTGAAGGACTGGCCAGGGTAAGTAGCATTGGAAGAAGAACATGAATTACTGAAATTGTTCCCATCCCAGATGAAATGCTGAGTGTAGTTTTGCCCATTTCATGATGCTGGAGGAGCAGCTATGCAGGGAGTTTCCATGACCTGCTAATGGAGCAAACAGCTCACCATACACTTCTGGTGCAAAAGGACGTATAGGAGCAGCCAGGACTGGAGTGCTCTTCACAGTATCTTAGTGTCTGGCTAGGAGGTAATCAACCAAACCTGAAACACGTGGTAATTTATGCTGAATCAGAAAAGGCAGAGTGTATTTCTCCCATCGTAGGCAATCTTCTGAGAGAGAATACACAAATTTCCCGTATTGAGCTTTGGATGGAAGTATAGAAAGTAAGTTAATGATTTCTCATGATTCCCTTGGCCTTTTCAGTGTTTTTGTGTATTTGCACTCATTTAGAGAGGGCAGCTGGTAGAACACACGTGTGTTTGCCCAAGCAGTGTCTTGGGACACAGCCTGCACCGTAGCATGAGGGCCAAGGTGAGCTGTGATCATGCTGAGCTCTCTGTTGTGGAACTGAAGAATGGCTTGTTAATTGACTGTGGTTTTATTTAACAATTCATTTAAAGAATTCAGAAACTATGTTTTTCAGTTGACATATTTGCTTTCCTCAATGCAGATGTCAATTTTTTGTCAATTTGTTTCTCATTTTTTCAGCATCATTCCTGGCTTTTTTAAAACCAGCCAGAGCTGACCACTGCTTTAAACAGGTTTGAAATCAAGTTATTACTTCTATGCTGTCACCAGTGGAGTCTATGTGCTTAAAATTATATGCACACATATATATATTTATACATATTTCATTTTACAGCATGAAATTATTAGGCAGAGACCATTCATTTAATATATCAAAATGCTGTGTGCAATTCTTGCACTATATCATAAAAACAATTCACAGTAAATCATATACATTTGCTTGTATATGACAGCTTATTTAAAGCTGAAGTCTCACCTACTTCAGTTTCAAACTAATTAAAAGTTTTCATTTAAAACTACTGAAATTGTGTTTTTGTTCCATAGTAAATCAGAGTTTCAAGGTTCTGTGATTTCAGCTAGCATGGAGCGTGAAGTATTTCTGAATTTGCACAGGGAAAGAAAGGCAAAAAATAAGCAGAAATATTCTGTAGTTAAGTTCCATGGTGTGTCACAACTTTTATCTTTCCTCTCACTTCAATTCTTTTGGTCTCCGTGAGCTGCTTCTAGACTACAGTTTTAACTCTTGCCACTCTTTGTAAGTAATGTGGACCAAACTTCCATGTCCCCTGGCAAAGGAAGTGGTGAGTTGTGCCCTGAGCACCTGCTGTGCAGTGACTTCCTCAAACACTCACCCTGCAGCAAGGAAGAAGGGGAGGAGATGCAGAAGACCCTACAGCTAAGTCCCCTGAAGTGTTGGCCAGTGACAAAGTGCTGAGATTAAATGCTCTGCACTTCCCAGATCTCCATTTTATATTTTCTCCACCTGATAAAAGGGTGGTGTTTTATCATGACCGTTTCGCTCTCATTTTCAGACTACTTGTTGGATTTTCTCCCCTGATGGCAGAGGAGTCACTCTCAGCACCAGATTCTAACATCTTCTGGCTTTTAATCAGGGGTTACTACCAAGACCAGGGCAACAGGCTGGGTGAGTCCCTGTGACAGCCTTGCTGCTGGAATGCCAAATGTGCCATGTAATGTGTTGATTGCCATGTTAATTAATGTGAAGCCTTTGACTCTTTTGGCAGGTTTGTTTCAAGCAGCTTATTTTCAGCTCTGCTTTTCAAATATATTCATTATGTTTTGACAATGCATAATTGCCCCAGATATCCCCCTTTAACTTTACTTTCATCAAAAGCATCTGACACACCAGGTGATACTTGCATTGTTGATATGATAATATTCATGGTCAGTTATGCTTTTTTCTATGAATTGGAGAGATCAGTGATAGGACACAGTTCTTGTCTGAGGAAGGAATGTCAAAAGGCCTTTACTGATGCGTTTCTGATAAAATATTTTGACTTGATTGGATTCAGGCATGTGCTCTGTGCTGCTGTGCTGGCTGACTTTCAAAGCTCTTGGAAAATGTGCCTGTGCCTCTGAGTTCCCGTGCCAGTTCTCTAGCTGTTGTGCAGATCAGAAGGGCAAGTTTCAGGTGTTCTGCTCTCCACGTGCAGAGTTGTAATTCGTAGTGCAGGCCAAGTTAATAACCTGATTAATTTACTTATACCTGGCCTTCTGCCACAGAGTGCAGAACATGAATCCTGAAGTAGGTGTCGGTGCATTTGCTTATGAAACACAAGTCACAAACTGACAATTTTTTTTAAACCTAAATTCAATACTGATTGATGGGGATGGGGAGGAATGATCAATGCCTACATGTAGTTAATAATTAATGTAGCACTCTAGAAGCGCTCTCTAGTGAAAAACCTTCATGACTAACTTATTTCTCAAAAAACTAGATAGAAATAGAAATTATATTGTGGATCTTATGGCCTAGTTCTCCAATTATGGTGAAATCTCAAAGAAAAAACCCTCAACACCTTCAAAGATTTTTACAGGAAATATTGGCTTAACTGTTTCCCTTGCTTAAAAACAAATTTATTTTCCTTCAAGGCTCATCCTTTACTCCTAGGCTTCCAACTACCATGGTGACTTTCAGCAATGTGTGTCCTTTAAGACCAGTAAACACAAACCTCTGCTACCAAGATAAACTGCATCTTTAAAACCCCAATTTTCAAAGTTTTGCACCCTCTTCAATTTGCATATGCACGCATCCATGCACACATGCAAATCTCTAAGTCCTTTTTGACACAATTTTAAGATTCTTCTTGAATTTTTCTTCCTGGCAAAAAATATTCTAAATGCATCAGCTATGAATACTTATTCAGTTGATCTTAGATTTAACTCAAAAGAAGATTAACGTTTTAAAGCCAAAAATATGGAAGGTCATTGCTTCTGGGAGAAATGGATGGTGGGTACAGCATAGCAAGAGGCTAATTCTTTTCTCTGTCACTGACTAGCTTTTGAAACCTGACAGATTTGGAGCCAGAGGGACTGGCTTTTTATGGAATACTGCTGAGCTACCACCTGTCTGCTGAGCCACATCTCTTAGTTCATCTAATTTGCAAAGTCAAACATGTTAGCCTAAAGGACCACAAACATGGTGAAAACATAGGACAAGAAGACAGTCTTCATTTACAAATTTCAGATAGCTGTTTGATTCAGGGCAGTACAGGGAAGATTGCTAAAATGAGAAAGGGGCATGAAAGAGCTGCAGACTACCTCGGGACTTCAACTGTGGAAGGCTTTGGAGTGTTTGGTTAAGGCTTACAAAATCATGGAGATATGGTAAAGGTGACTGAAGAACTGTTATTTTCCTTAAATGTAAAAACTTGGGGAAGTCATTGAAACTGGTGAGAAAGTATTTTAAAGGACGTAAGAGAAATTATATCTTTATGTAGAGCGTGTAACCTGGAACTCATAACCTTGAAAATTAATGGAGGTAGAAGGTGTCAGCAGCTTCAAAAAGGCACCAAACAAAAAGGAATGCAGTTACAGTTCCATGGACAGTTACTAAAGGGAATGGACAATGTTGTCCTTTAATTGATAGGTGAAGGAATTATTTTTTCTTGTTTTCTCATGGTCTAAGTTTTCTTCATATTGCTCAGAAAGGAATTTCTCCAGGAAATGATGACATTCTACTTGAGACTGCCATTGCAGCGCTACATTATCTACTAAATATACATATTTATTTGTGTGTACAAAAATGAAAGAGTCATTCTTCATAAATTTTTATGTTTGGCAGGTTTGTCCCGTTGCCTTTTAGACTGAAGTTCAAATAACTCCTGTGGAAATTATTTCATACTGTTTTTGCACAGGTGTAATTGTGCTCAGTTAGTTCAAAGTGGGCAGATGTCAGTAGTGTGCAGTGACTTACACCCAGACAGAGTGACCCAAATTGTTCCAGTGACCTGCTCCCAGGCCTGATTGAGCTCAGGACAGATACTGCAGCAGGTACCTTTGCTTGCATAGATATAGATGTATACACTTCTCTCTGTGTGCATGTGGGTGAATGGATTATGGCATGAATCTATAATTAAGTTACTGTTTTAATTATAGTAAATCCTATTGAATCACTTTATGAATGTCAAAGTAGTCAATGATTAAGTTCTTACTAAATCCTTTTGTACCCTTATCTTTTTTCATCCATATCATTTGCACCCTTCCCAGTCTCTGTGTAAATAATTTTGAATTGATTTGCCTTTGTGTGCTTCATCTATGTGGTAAATAATAGAGTGAACCTTGCCATTGAACTCTTTTGAGTTCTTTCACAAATTTATATTAAAATCTGCTTTTCACCAATGCTTTTGATGGTGATTCTCTAAGCCTCCCAAACCATCCATTCACGACAGAACTGTTCCAAACTAGGGTCCCAGTGCTTCTCCTTGCTGTGGGAAAGGTTAGTTTGTTAGTCAGTGACAGCCATGTATGAGTGTGTTGAGGGCAGACACAGTCTGTTACCTGCATCTCTCCTGATTTATGTAGCTTGTTGGCTGGCACCACACAACTAGAAGAAAGTGAGCTGAGGAGCAGGGCCAGGAACCAGGCAAGCTGTATCTGGATTTCAGATGTTGAGCTGGATCAGTCTCCAAAACTTGGTGTCCTCTGTCTTCCTGGCAAGACTACTTTATGAACACCTGAAACTGCTCCTCTCCGTAGAGATTTTATGAAGGCAGAAAGAGTTTTTCTGTTTGTTTGGCTTTTGTCTTCCCCTGACTCAGATTTGTATTGCTCACAGGTGTTTCTAAAATAAGCTTAATAGAAGCTCAGAGTCCACCTGCAGAGTATCATAATCTCACCAAATTTGTGCAATGCTGAAAGCCCTGTGCAAGATACCTAAAATCTGAATCTGGAGAAGAAAAACGGAATTCTTTCCCCCGTGTTTGTGGCTGCAGGAGACGTGCTCACACAGGATATCCCTGGGCAGCCTCATTCTGGGGACAAGGAAGGTCTATTTACAGCACTGGATGAAAGCCAGCAGCAGGAGGAGCTCTTAGGAGCTGTGACAGCTTATGTAAAGACGATCTGCATCCTCTAGGGAAATGAAACAGGAGTTCTCCTGTAATCACACATCTGTAAAACATCTAGAAATGAAAGACAAATGACAGCTCCCATGTTGTGCTTCTCATCTCCTGGTGAAGACAGAACTGAGTAGCAGCTGAAATTTGATGGACAGATTTCACAGAAATAAGAGGCTAGGAAACCAAATGAATAGCTTTAGACAAAGGCATGGCTGTGAGTATTTTTCATCTGAGCTCAGTTTTCTGTGGGTGAATATGATTTTTGCAAGATTTGAGTCTCACATCATTCCTATAGCAGTGTATTGAAATCATACAGCTGGCCAGGCAGAATGAGATAAATTATTTCAGGATAACAGCTAATGGCTGTCTCTTCCTTATGTTCCCAAAGGACTGGGAAAAAGCCCTCTGAACCTTTCCTCTGTATTTGTCAAAGATTACTTTTGTGTGTCCACTGGGTCTGAAATATTTGATGAGTGCTTTGAAAGTACTGTCAAAATGAAATGTACTATTGTGTTTAATTCTGCAGATCATGTGGCATTATTTCTGATGCCCAACTGACTGTTGTGTAGAACTAACTTTCAGCAAGAGCATTGGTGTCAAAGCGCAGATATAAGGGCTTGGTTTTAGGAATTTAGATTGATATGAAGTTAAACATTGCTTTTTAAAAAATTATCCAGAGTCATACTTTTAGAAGTACTTACACAAAATTAAAGGGCATTCATACAGTAAGTGAGTGTGTACATATATATATGGGGAAATTTGACATGTTTATCTAAGGCCCAGCAGTAGACACTGATATTTTGTAGTGTGAGCATCCCACAGAAAAGATCAGTAACAGCAGTGTAGACACTGACTTGCTGACCCCTTGTTTTCTATGAGATTCATGCCCGCCCTACCTGCCAGCCCCCGGTATCTCTTTCTCTATTGTAAAGTGTGCAAATCTTCTTGGAGATCATGCCTGGCTGCTGAACAGGCTCAGAGGGGATGGGTGCAGTTTGAGGTGTGTTGGGTTTGCCTGACATAGCTCCAGAGATGAGAAGTGGTGGCATACCTGGTGCCTGCAGGCTGTGCGGACTCCCTGGCCAGCATGGGGGGAGGGATGCACGCACATGTGAGAGTCCTCAGCATGAAGATGCACAGTGTGCAATGGCTCCAAGCCTAAATGTGGAATGTGAAGACCAGCCACTAACCCCATGTCTCAAAGCTCTTAGTACTCACTGCAGCAGCAAGCTTCATGCCGGACAGCACTGTGATTTATTCCTTGCTCTCAGCAGTGCTGGCACACGGTGCAGGGTTGGTACCCACAGCTGCATGCTCTGTCTGACCTCTCTTCTCTTTACCTCATCAATTTGCTGCAATAGATCGTGCATGAAAAAATCCCTTAGCCAAGAGGGTTAATGCCAAAGCCTGTGGCTGGTGGAAGAGCTGTGAGCACTGTCTGTACCCTAAACTTGGCAATCCTGCACGTCCAGACTCGTGTCTCCCTGTGGACATTGATATTGTGCCTGACAGGGCTGGTGTTTTCCTGACATCACATCTAACCCCCACGAAACCACACCCAGTTTATTTCTGCCGTGGCTCCATCTTCATCCATCATTCTTTATCCATCTTCTGCAGCCTGGGCCCAGAACTTCTGCTCATCTCTTACAGTAAATAGGTTGGTAATTGAAATTGTGTTCAGTTGCCAAAAATCTGTTCCCAGTAGTTCCAGACAGTGCAGCATTGGTTAATAGCTGTTGACTGGGGTTCGGAGGTTCATGTTAAACTTAAGAAAAATTACTTCACTGGAAGCATAGTGAAGCAGATCATAGGGGCTGTCAGACCTCAACCTTGCATCTTCTCAAGATGTGGCCCAACAAAGGAATGACAGACCTGAACAAGTGAGGGTGATGGTCCAGTTTCAAAGACGAAGTCAAATTAAGCCATCTTCAAGCAATACTTCTATATTTCTGTGATTGTCCATGATCTTAAATCATTGGAATGGTCCTTTGAATGTGTTTGGCCTGGGACAAGAATCAGCGTCCTGAACCATCCCAAGGCATCACTTGGGAGTTAGCCTAAGCCATTCCTAATGCAATTTAAATTAGGCTACCTTTTTTATAAGGGAAAGAGAATTTTAAAGCATGTTAACAAGCCATTCCATAGAAGTTGTCCTCAGTGTTCAAGCATCCAGAAAACATATAACTATTTAAATTTTCTAGGATAGATGTGTCCTGTCAAGGAATCTAAAATGACAACCTATGCAGAGGTTTTTCCCACTTGGCTTTGCCTCTGGTAAAGGCAATCACAGTGTGGCCATTTTATTAGCTTTGGCAGAAGGCTAACAAAATGTGCACTTATTTACTGGGGCACTAGGATCACTAGTTTATTACGTTTAAAGTTCTTTAACACATGGAAATGACAACCATTTATCACTGCTGTCAAGAGAGTAAAATTGTTGCGATCTAGCAAAGATGTTTCTGAGGATGCTGCAGCAAAATAAAATTTATCATTGTCTTTCTCTATAGAGATGCAGTGTGATGTTAAATTCCATTAGGATATACAATAAGAGGGGGTGCTGTCACATAATCGTTTGATTTCTAAGACCTGATGTTTATTGTCTTGAATTCTTGGAGAGGGCTTTCCAATCAAATAAACATGAGATTCTGGCAATCTTTGTTCAAGGTAGTGGAGTTCTTGGGCTCTAGTCTAAATGTGTCTGTAAGCAAGTTGGTAATTTGGTGTTTTCACTCTAGAGTTTAGCTATTTAAATTCTAGGATTGATTATGAGAATTCTCTTTCTGGATCGGGCCAGGGTACCGAGTCCAACATTCTGTCACAGTCACCATCTAGGCTCAGAACCAGCGAGAGCCTGAGATTCTGGAAGCCAGTGGACACAACAGTTAGTACCAGATGGTGAAGAAAAAACTGCAAATAGCTCTGCAGCAAGGGGCATGGAATGAGAGATCAGGGAAACTAACAGTAACCATATTCAGACCCCTTTTTCTGACCTTTACTGGTGGGTTTGCATTGTGTCTGAAATGTCTCCTCTGTTTCTGTTAGTGTTCCCCATTACCAAATGCTGAATGCAGAGGAGCTCTGTCTCTAGGGTGCTGTGCTCCAGGCTAAAAGGAAGGACAGCACGGTGCCTTGAGGCAGAGCTGGCCTCCACTTCCCTCATGGGGAAGGGAGACAGACCAAGCTTAGCCCTGGGCCCAAACACATGCAAATAAGCTGTTTTTTAAAGCTATGGGTAGAGCCTGTAGGCAGTCCTACCTCAAATGATTTCCAAATTGCCATTTGAGGCTGAGACTGAGAAAAGTGGCTGTAAGCACAGGCACAGGATTGGCCAGCTCTTCCTCCTAAAACCCTCCCAAAAAAGAAACTATTATTTCCAGTCCAGAACTGGTGAAGTTGCAGCAGTGAGGATACATTTTCTCCAAAGGTGCATCAAGATTTAGTGAGAAGGTTTAAATTAGTCTTTTCTGCCTCCAGCCCTGAGCTCAGCCCTGCACAGCATGCTGCTTTCTTCTTAATTTCCTCTTTTCTTTATCCCACCGCATCCACTTGGAGAATAATGAATACATTGTGTCTCCTCTACAGGTTCAATCCCTGTATACTCATCCAGTTAATGTGCAGATTTTATTTTGATTTTAATACAGCACTCAGCTCATCAAGACTTTTTTTTAGGTGTTTTAGTATTTCTAAAACTTGAAAAAATTATTTTTGTAGTGGCATTTTGCAAAAGAAACATTTAGTAGTAACACTTAATTATGTTCTATAGTTGTCAAACAGAAGAGTGGTTAAGTAGCTGTCCAATAACAGGCAGCAGCAATGCTATATCAGGTACTAATGCTGCTTACCTTTTAGCTACAGTGTAATTATTGGTATTTTAGTCTGCATTTATTCCCATGTGAAAGTGCTGCTGTAATGTGGGGAAGTATTCTTAAATTATAATGCTTATCAAAGTTCATGTGCATCTGAGTGAAATTGAAAATGTCAAATCACTTAGAAAGTGGAGAATTGCTCATACTTTCAAAAATCAGTTGTTTAAAAAAAAATTTTAGAGGCACCTGACTCTTGTGTACTGGAAAAAGTTCTGCAAATGTGCTCTTCCCTTACTTTATAGAGTAATAGAAAGGCTATAAAAGAACATGGTGCTTGAACATAGAGGGCAGTAGAACATAATAAAGGTCATTTGACATTACTCAGACTGGTAAGTGGCTGATAGTACTCAGTTCAGCATGTTTTTTATAGCACCCTAAATTAAACATCCAAAATTTTTAGGAGGTTGCATTTGAACCTAGAAAATAATGCATTGGAAAAATCTAAGTAATCTCTTATGTTCTTGAGGCCAAGGTGTGTTTTCTATAGGGTTTCAAAACCTGGATGCACTGAGAGGTCTTAGCAAAGAAAGCCCCACATGCAAGGGTTTTGGGCATCCTAAATATATGTTTCTATAGGGATTAATTTCCTTAATAAGGATAAGAGTGTAGGAATTTGGGGAGTGTAGCGTTCTCCTCAGACATTGCACATACTTGCTCCCTCATAATTTGACAGCACTTGCATCCTACCAGTCTGTAATAGGCCACACTGAAAATACATCTGACACCCTTTCCTAGGTTATTACACAAAAGAAGAGATTAAAATGCACAAGCAAATATGATAGCAAGTAAAAATTACCCACACTAGAAACATAGGGGAAAAATACTATAAACATCCCTTAAAATTTCAAGTGATTGCTCATATAAGGTGTTTCTTTACTAAGCATTTCAGTGAAAGGTTACTTGCCAAGCAATGTCTTTTCTATGTCTGAATACCTATATTCATGTCAAAATAGTCATAGCTGCAGAGGAAGAAGAATGCTGGCTGTTTTTAGATGGGTGTTATTTGTCCAGTGTTCTGCTTGACTCTCTAAAAACATTTGCCTGGGGAGCAGCAAAAGTATCATGTGAAATGTAGCCAGTCACATGCCAAACAGAGATTGACTGCTTATTTATGGATTACCTTAAACAGGCATTTATTTATGTATTAAATTTCTCCTCTTGTTCTCGAGAAAAACTGACAAGGATTGTTTGCAAAGAGGTTAATGGCTAAATGTGTCAGATTTATTCACAGTGAATCATTCAAAACAACCTGGCTCAGATTCTTTTTTTTCCCTTTGGAATAAAGAGGTGCTAATAGATGGAAAGGAAGGTTTGCTGTCCAAAAGATGGAGCACAAGATACTGGCTGGAAACAAAGCTGAATCCTTTTGTGTGTACATAGCTGCAGTAAATGTGCAGAAGTATTATTTGGTACATTTATTTCAGAGGTACTTTCAGGTTCTTTTGGATGGCAGCTGTCTGCCTTGTTATCCAATGTCCTGAAATGAGTAATGCTATCTGTGAACTCCAGCTGTGACCTGTACATTCGTAACAAAACAGGAGCTTTTTCATAGCTTTAGTAAAATGTGGTGAATATTCCAGACCAGCAGGTGGGTTGTGCACTAAGCAAATAGTAGCAAGCAAACCTTTGGTGTTAATTCTTCTAACTGCAAACAGTAGGTAAAATCAGAAGCTGACTAAGCTGGAAACAAAGTGGTCTTGCCTACTGAGTCAGCTGGTAGCTGGTGGCAGCTATATCTGTATGGGATAAGCAAACTCTTTCTCACAGGCTTCAGTTTGAATCATAAGGTTGGAGATCACAAATAATGTAGCATCCACAGCCTCTCATCCTGTCAAAGAAGGGGGGATAAAAGACCTGTGAATTGGAAAGAATTAACAGAAAATTTTCTGGTTGATTCTTGCATCCTTTGAAGCTTGTGGAATGAGCTCTTGCAATTTTTCACTTGACATTAAGGTCTGATCATCCCACAATTTTTTTCCACACCAGTGACATATGCACATCAAAACTTCCTGGTAAGAATTACCCATAACTTCAGCTCAGCTTCCCTTTTATTCCTGAGGAATCTTTAAAACTTCCACATTGTCTGGGAGCTTGATGGGAGCTCTTTTTGCAAGAAAGCAGAGTCACTCTTAACTCTTTGACATCAATACCCTCTTTCTTCCCTCCACCCTGGTACTCTGTTCATTTAATTAATTACTTTTCTCCTCAGCTAGGATGAAGTAAGCATTTGGCACCAGAAAGTGCCTCCAAATTGCCATCAGTTAGCTTTGATGGACAATGGAAGACCAAATGCCTTGGGGAGAGACATTGGGGAAAGAGGTCTTTCTGCTCTGCAGCAGAAATGAGGCTGTCTCGGTTCTGTAGAAGCAGAAGCCGACACAGCTTTGTGCAGACAGTTGTCTCTGGCAGAGACAGCCCTGAAGTATTAAGTGCAATCAAACATAAGTCAGCAGGGCTATATAGTTCATTTCCCAGTGGTATTCTATTCAATCATGTGCTTAATGTTTTGATATATTTCAGAAGCATGGTAATAAAGGAATATATCTGTGCAATGTCATCTTTCACTCCTTTCAGTGCCACTCTAGACAAATTCAGTATCATCTGTCCAAAGTGAAGCACAGAGTAAAATCAAGCATCTCAAAAACAGAAAGAACCCCATGATTTAAATGCTAAGTCAGGCATAATTCTGATTTTGAACTGGTAAGTCCTCATACTTGGCACATAAGTTATTTCAGTATGTGATTCAAAGATGAAGAAGGCCATGACCAGAGCCTATTAAAAAATCAATGATGAAGTAGTTTAGCCAGTGTGCTATTTACTTATTGGGCTTTCATATAATGCGTGATTAATTAAAAAATATATAACCTCCAAAAGTCTCATAATTTTATCTATTTTTTCGTATGATGGCTGAGCTGATTTTTCCCCTTATTTTAAGGATTGTTTATTGACTTCACTTGTGTTTTGTTTATTGAGGTTTGCTAATGACCCAGTTGTATTGGTTCTGATACAAGTTTTTTTGTGTTACAATACCTAAAACTTTTCCCATTAAATGCAATGCTGAAACTCCCAGGTATTTCAGCAGTCAGGGCTGTGGGATAGCTCTCAGTTTGGTGCCAATAGTCTCAAGTGCCTCACGCTGATGTGCATCTTATGGCTGCAAATTCAGGTCCCAGAGGAACATAAGTGGCTATAACATACAGTTATCAAAGTAAGAAAAACATGCATTATTTATTTACTAGGGTTGGAACTAGAAGAGTAAGGCTAGAAAGTGTCTAAGATATATCCTTATTGTCTAATCTCAGTCAAAATTATACTGGCATCTGTCCCATTAGAGGAACTAAATTTGAACCATGACTTGACAGCAGAGGAACATTGCTATTGACCAAAATAAGTTTTGTTGGTTTTTTTTTTTTCATTCCTTCAGACTGCAGACTGAAGTGATTTAACAAACATGCTGGCTTAACACAAGTGTAGTGGGAAGGTCCCATAACTTCACTGTGACTTCTTCCATGTACTGAATCTTGGTTAAACTCTTGGGTCTCATCTTTAAAATGCTTCTTTGAAGCTTGGATTTAAGCTGATCTGAAAGATTGTGTGAACATTAAAGACAGAAGGTGGTTGTAAACACAGTTCCTTTAGCATTATTGTCTGCGGACATTATAATGCTAAAGGACATTGCTACCTTCTTCCATCCTCATCTAAGGTCCATTATGTGCCCTACAAGCACAGCTAATTATTGCATTAGACACACAATTTTGCCTTTTGTCTGAAGTGAGAGTGAACAAAAAACAAACACTGTGTTGCGTAATGCAGTAGCAGAAGGGATATTGACATTCTGGGAATGAAAAGGCTGCAGGGATTTCTGCAGAAGAGAATGAGTGGCTGATCACTGCTCCCGAATCCCTCAGAGCTTTGTACATGCAGCTGCTGAGGTTATGATGATGAGACTGGTCCATTAAGAAAGATTTTCAGAAATGTCACACAGCTTTATTTAACAAACAGAGTTTACTGGCAAGTCTCATGGCATAGGAGAATGGGAGGTGACAGAATATGACCTATGTGAGAGGCTTTTGGTCTGAAAACTGGGGTAAACAAAAGCAAAACAGAGAGTATTTGAGTGATAGAGAGCCAAACCATACAACCAACTGACTTGGCACTGCTGTCTCAACAGCAAATGCCTGGCTAGCAATGTCAGCCCAGCTGGTGTTCAGAGTTCAGATGCCCCTAAAACTGATCCCAGAAGCAGCAGCCAGGAGATCTGACCTATTTGAAAGTGCGAGAGAACTCTTGGGCTTGGCTGGCTTCATACAGAGCTTGTTTCAGCAAGAGCTGGACAGAGCTCATGGTTTTGCTCTGCAGTCTCTATGTACTAACAGTGCCATTTTGTGTCCTGGGATTTTGGATGCAGGCTGGCTGATGACTTTAGCTTTTTATGCAGCTCTTCATGCATTGGCTGTTTCATGCTTGTGACTTTTCTTTCACCAAAAGGGAATAAGATCTGCCAGCTGTTACTTGGGCACCATCAGCATGGAGGCCTGTTTACATTGCTTGCTTCTGTGTCTCAAGTTTTCTGGTGGATGTTCCCTGACTGGTTTTTGTCCAGCTGACTCAAGATCATAGAATCACAGAATGATTTGGGTTGGAAGGGATCTTAAAGGTAACCTTGTTCCAACCTCCCTGCTGAGGACACCTTCTACTAGACCAGGTTGCTTAGAGCCCCATTCAATCCGGTCTTGGACACTTCCAGGGATGGGGCATACAGAACTACTTTGGAAAACCTGTGCCAGTCACTCACTATTATCTTATATCCTTTTTAGTTCACTGTGGTTACTTCAGAGAAATTAATTACTAATTAGAAAACTGACTAGATGCCAAACCTGGCTTATACTCACACAGGTGCCTACCTTTGGGGCTGGATTTTCTTTTTGTAAACACAGATAACAACATGCTGAACTATTTTTACCTGTGATTTATGTTAACAATAAGGTATTGTTGTTTTCTCTCTTGTTCCCTGGCCACCCATTACCACTCTGATATTTGCTAGTCCCAATATACAGAGTAAACAAAAACAGTGGGACCAATTTAAGTGTAGGCAGAGAAGCAGCCATCTATGGTAACCTGTCTGTAAGCACTGCTAAAATTGTGATGGTGAAGGAAAGCCAAAATCCTGCATTTTACTTTTGGCTGGTGCCTTGGAGAACCAGGCTTGCCCTTGAAGGAGACAGGAGGGGTAAGGAGGCAAAAGCTCCTACTAGGGAAAAGGAGTCTGTACTCTAGATGAGATTTTCCAGCTGATGAGAGGAGAGAGATCGCTGCCTTTGACTTGTCTTACCACCAAAACGAGCTGAGCCCTCTCCTCCAACCTGGCCCTCCTCTGCCACACTGTTGCTGTGTCCCAATTAATTTTGTCATGAGAAGTGGTGGACCAGTTTAGAGAAGTCACAAGTTCATCCAGCTATATTCCCTGCTAATTTTTTTTTAATCTTAAAATTTCTCAACATTAAGAACTCAATCCTGTTCATCCTGAGTCCGTGGTGAGAGGAGCCTGGCATTGTTCTCAGGACGTGGTCTGCAACTCAGATGTCTGAGAGCACATCTATTAAAATGCAACTTACCACCACAATGTATTAACAAGCTATGAAAGACTATATTTTCCTTGACTTTAATCGGTAGCATTAATGTGATGCAAGTATGACCTAATGGAAAGAATATCATATCTTATGGAATCTCAAGGTCATTGTTGATGCTGGCTTTGCTGCTGAAGAGTTACTCTTGTCTATGGCTACATAGTAATTTTTCTGGCTCCTGCAATACAGGATGCATTTTAAATTCGTACCACAAATCCATGAAAAAATATTTATAGGGCCTGTGGAAGGTAATATTTTCAGATATTTATTAAAAAGCTAAACCCCATGCAATTCTTCTTCTAAAATAAGTAAATTCCAACCCTCTAATTTTTTAAGAGTAAGCATATCACAGGGAATTCTGGTGTTTAATATTCTATGTTCATAGTCTTACCAAAAATGGCAAGAAAGTAAAGTCTCTAACACTATAATTTTCATATTAGAAAGTAGGCATTCTTTATTACAATGCTGGATACATGAGGGGATATTTCCACCAAAATATAATGCATGTGGATATAGAAAAGCTCCTATATATATGTACGCACTATATGTTACATACGTATTCATTGGTTTTCACAAAAGAAACCTATGTATGATAATTCTTTTCCCAGAAAAATTAGCCTATTTCCCCTCCCATTGGTGCATGTGTTTTCTTGTAGTGGGAGTCTCTCTGGTGGGCTTTGGTGGGAGTAGGCCTTAAAGTTATAGTTGACTGCCTGATGAACTTGATGTTACTTCCCAAATATGGAGCTGAGTTGGCACAACAAGTCTCAATCCTTCCTTTGGAGACCCCTGACCAACAAAGCACGTTGACCTGCTCCTCTCCTTGATAAGTGTTTATCTGGAACTTCATCTGAAAAGATTAATTTAAACAAAGGTTTTTCTGGCTCTGGATATTCTTAGGAAGTTACTAGAACAGGATGAGGGCATCTGCATATTTATCTGAGAAAAAGACATCCAGTTGGAATCTCAGAAGAAATATGTACAGTTGTACACTTTGGATAATTTAAGAGACCTGAAACTATATTTTCTGTGTGGTTTTTTTGTATCTCTGACTACCAACAAGGAAACATTTCCTGAATTTTGGCCATTGGCAGAAGCATCTGTGCAATGGCAGAACAGAAGATATTCTTGTGGTAGCATTATAACCATTACATTTTTATAGGTTTTTTAAGGCCATACTCCCAAAGAAATGGATCTAAAAGACAATTTTTATTACTTAATGCAAAGTTCCACTTGAAAGGACATAGTGACAAGTTCTAGTTCAGATTTATTTTACCTTGTCCAAAACTCCACTTACCAGACCTTGAACTGTTCAAAATGACTGGAATGAGCTGTAGGATAGAGGGGAAAATGGGAGGTGCACAACTCTTTGTGTACCCTGGTCCCTCTGCAGAAGATGGGTGCTTGCCTGGGCATGCTGAAAGCTGTGATTTGCTGTGTGAAAGATGAATTAATATTTTTCAACCTTCCCATTGTCTCTGAGAGGACCAGTTGTGGGTGCTGGGCTGATCTTGGACCTCGTGCTTGCAACCTCAAGACTTTCCTCTCTTTGTTGGTCACTGAGTTTAACATCAGTATTGAGTTATCACAGCAGAAATGGACTCTCTAAACCACAGCTCACTGTAATTGGACTTTTTCATATGACTGAGATGCTAATGATAATTTTTTATTTTGGCCTTGACAGAACATAATTTTGATTATCAATCAGACTCTGACTCTTGAAGGAAAAAAAGCAAAATTGCATCTTCTACAGGTAATTGGGTTTTCATTAAAAGAAAAATAATATTTGTAACTTCTCATTTCATTAGCAACCTCTTCTTCTAAATATCTGCTGACAGGTTTAAGCTCTCCCCTGCCCCCCACCCCCAAACCACTGGTGGGAAATCTTATAAAAATTCCAGACCTTGGTTATAACTATGACAGCTCTATCTGGGTAATTGGATTTATCAGAGATTACAGCCTTATCAAACTCCCACACTTACCTGTCTTGCCACTGAGCGTTTTTTGTGGTCATATGCCTCATCATGGATGACAGAAATGCTGACTGTGTAGTGTCATCAGGAGAAGCTGATGCAGGAATGCCTCAAGGTGCCAAAGTGGTCAGGAAAGTACAGGGGATGTAGCCCAAACACCTACTACGCCATATTGACATTATGACAAATAACAACATATTACATGTGGGCTTTCTGAGGTATGAAATGTCTTGGGCAAGTGGAGGTTGTCACAGGTCTTTCTCAACTGGAAATGTTCTCACAGCCCTTGTATAAACAGTAGTTTCTATGTAGGTAATTCATTCTTAACAAGCAAGTAATATTCATGCAGATGAATCATAACAACTATCTTTCTAGTCCTTTAAAATTTCCTTTTTGCCATGGGAACTTGCACCAAAGCAAGTGAATCCCTGGAAATACTGCTGATGTTGTGGTGTGACTGGATTCAAACCAACAGCTACTGAGGTACTTTATTTTTCTCTGGGATTTTCTGAGGCTTATCTGGACAACAAAAGAGGGCTTTGGTACAGGCTGTACCTAGTTATTTTATCTGATTGTGTGGCTATTCTTGAATGACTCTCCTGCAAAAGGAGAGGATATGATGGGCTGGGTTGTAACATGTATAGATTAGAGTAGCTCCCTTTCCATTTGCCTCCAGGGAACTATGTTGCAGCTCTGGCCTGGACTTAATTAAAAAGGAGTTTAAATTCTACATAATTTGAATTGTAATTAAATTCAAATTATTCTGGATTTAATTTGCATAGAGGGTAGATCTAATATGCCTAATCCATCTATGGTCTGTGATACTGACACTCGTGAACAAATAAGTAACATCAAAGAATGAATTCACTTCCTTCTACTGTCAGAAGGCAGCAATGTGGATAGAGCAGCAGAAGAGAAGGAAGCAGATAAGGTATGGAAAAGGCCATAAGGTCTGTGGGAGCCACCACTCTCCCTTTTCAGAGCCTCAAATATTTTATTGAGATGATCTCCATTAGCCTGCAAACAGAATTTTCATGATCCAATGGACACACTTTCTTCCAAAAGCTGCTGCAAAAACAGGTCTGATATGTCAGCGTATTTTCCTTCTATTGTTGAATAAAAGTTTTTCATATGCTTGTTGAGATAACCTGAGAATCAAGGAGGAAAACAATGACTCACTCGCAAAGAAGAAGTGAGTCTTTAAGAGAATCCTTAAAAAGAAACATTTATCATTCATGCTTCTTCACAAATCTCCCCAGGCTGAGATACAGTCCCATCTGTATGACTGATGCTGTCTCTGAAGAGTGTTTTTCCCCATGTCCTGCATTGCCTTTCCCTGGTTAATCAGGCCACCCACCCATGTGGATAAATTGAGTAGCTGGAACTTTTTCAAGGTGATGCGACAGTGTTTCTCTCCCTTCCCCCATTGCCATTCACATTGCAGCCAGTTCAAAGAGTGAACACAAATCAATACTCTCCAGCTGCTGAAATCAAGCAAACCTTATGGGTTGTTCTATGTTGTCTTTCATGATTAAGTTGTTTTCCAATAGTGGTTTCTTAGGCTGCCATTACAAGAAGAAAAAGAGCAATTTCTCCAGCTGAAGAGTTGAAAGACAAAATCAAGTGATATTGTTTGATCCTGGTCTTCACCCAGAAACGCCTTCATGTAAATCTACAAGCTTTAAAGTATTAAGACCTTCTTAGGTGGTGTGGTTTGCATGCTTATGGCCAGGTCAGAGGCAGGGTATTCATTGTTTTCACCCAGGTGCCCCTCAGTGAATGATCTGTTTAATCTGCTCCATCTGTTTAATGTCTTGTCCAGTTTAAAACTATTTTGTTCCTACAAATCTCTCTCTTATTACAAAAACACTACAGAGAAACAAATTTCTAGCTGTACTCATCTGTACGTTGCCTCAGAGATTGATTTTTTTCAGCTTACATCATCAGTAACAAACTGAAAATTTGGAAGTGTTTCTGCAATGCACTAATGGATCTGCTCTTCATCCCACTCAGTGCTGGACTGGACTAGTGTAATTAATCTAGAGCTCTATTTGAAAAGGCAGGAAGAGAAGTAGGGGCCTAAAAAGTTGTCTGTGCACTCTCACAAGTTGTTAGTTTCAGTTTCTGTGAGTAGTAGTGGCTCCAGTACCAAAACTGGAGTCCCACTGTTTGGTATGGCACTAGAGGGAGGACTATCAAAAGTATTATTCATCATGATTGTTGCTGAGCATGAGGATGTGTACAGTCAGGGAGGCATTGGTACGCTGGAGTTTCTGTGACTGTTCCTTGGAGATAAGAGGCTTCCTACATATTCTGTTGAATTTGGAATAGGTATTTAAATTGCAATTAAATTGCATTAATTCTGAAAATGAGAATTAAAACCCAGGTACAGGAAATATTGATTTAGGGAAGAACAATTCAGTCCTTAGCTGAATCTCTGTGTAAGCATTAGAATGTAGTTGTCTGAAGATGACCTGTGGGATTTTTTGGGATTGATTATCTTCCAGACTGCACTGGTTATTCTTTCTTTTGCAAGAATTTTTATATCAAACATTGGTACATAACTCCTGTGTGATGCGCACACACACAGACACAGAGAGAGAGAGAGAGAATGGCAAACCTCTTTTGTTTCCATAATGTTACAAAGATATCTCCCAGTTTTTGACAAAGATTAATCTGAACTTGTTCCGTTTGTTGATCCACCTATCTTCAATACATCTTCCCTTACCTTGGCTTGGCTTCTGCTGTCAATATGTCATTATCCACTGGAAAGTGTTCCTTTTTAGAGTTGCCAGAGGACAATGAAGCCAACACCCACATCTTTGCCCAAGGCCGTAGATGAAGAACTGAAGTGAGGCCAAAATCTACCATAACATTAACTAGTGGTGGCTTTGACATGTAAAACTACATCACTGTAACAGCTTGAAGGACTGCAGTGCAGCCAAATATATTCTTCCTCTTGTGATTTTATGTATTTTAGACAGTGCTACTATGAAGTAAAATCTCCTGAGGCTGATTCTGGGCTCTGTGGCAGACCTAGTCTATGGCCCACTTCATAAAGCTTTTAGAAATTCCATGTATGGAGACAATGGATGAAGTCTGTAGTAAGCAGAGATTATCTGGGGCTGTATTGTATTGCCATTAAGTTATTAATAGAACTGTTGGTGATTTACTTGCATAGGATTGAGATTTAATTATACCTGTTTAAAATGTTATATACAAATGAGAGATATTTTTATTAAAAAATTATCAATTCTGTTGAAAAGCCAGATTAAGTGGTGTGCTACCACAAATGTGAATTAACCCCCCCCAACAATAAATGAATAGTCAGATAGATCGTTTTTCAAAACATATTGACTATATTGATTGGACAGAAATGGGCTAGATGAGAGAAACTCCATGTCTTCAAATAGAAGAAAACCAAATTATGGCAATTTTTGTTCATAGGCTGCAAAGGCTCAGCTACACTTTAAACTGAATTGTTTCTGCTGTATTTTTAAAAAACTGAAAGTTGTAAAAAGCCTTCAGGAGATGATCGGAGTGATTTACTTTATACTAATATAGATTTTATACCTACTTATACTGTAGCCATCACACTTCTTTACAAGACACTGCACTGCACCACAGTACACTAATACAATATTGTGTACCAAACCGTCACTGATAAGGTATTCTTCCTTATATTGTAGTATTATTTTCTTCCTAAAATGAAAAAAACCCAGAAAAAAGCAGTTGATTTTTTTCAAATCAATGAAGCTCTTTCCTTACCCAGCAGCACCATGTGCATTTGTCTCTATATTTGTATTACTGGAAGGGGACTCTCAGAAAGGAACATTTGCAGGAGCAAAGAAGAGTGGTTTTAGGGATATGAAATCATAGCAGACATTCCAGTTATCCCATTAAGATAAGATGTGACCTTTAAATGGAAGACTGATACTTTGTAGGCTGACATTTGGTTTCCCAGTGTGCTCTCAGCATATTGTAATTTGTTACAAAACAATGAGTAGCATTCATTTTAGGCTAAAATTTTCTTTAGCAAGTGCACAATATGCTGTGAAAACAGCAATTGCATTTTATGACTTACCAGGCACTCTTTCAATGTGGTAGTGAAATTATCAGAAAATGAATAGGAACAGGTTTATGAATATTGTATGAAAGGAGCTGTACAAAGAAACAAAAAATCTATGGTTACAGACATATTGCTCCTTTTATTAAAGCAGTATTTATTCATACATTAAAAAATCCCATTGAAATATTTAAGAGTTTGGTCTAAGCTGGGAAAACTGTAACCAGAGCTGCTTCAATCTCTATATTCGATGTCCTCTCCCTCACCACTGTACAGTTCATACTCTGCTGTGGACATAACTCTCCCTCTGGATGTGGCTCTTTGTGTTGTGAGGAATCTTTATAAATACTCTGCCCAGTCTCATCTCAGGAAAGGAGCTGTTACTTGCAGGTCATGTTTGCTTCTACAAATGATGGAAGCTCAAAGCTCTAAAGAAAGGTGGGAAATCTCTGGGGACAAGAACTTGTTTGCTCTTGGAGGTGAGCAGAGGTGAGGTTTTCACTTTGCAGAGCTGTTTCCCACTCACAGAACTTTGGTTTTACATTTCTGGTGTCTCTTGCGTGGCACTTCCTGGGAAGAAAGTGGTACCTCCCTGCAGGGCTGTTGTTGTGGTTGGATATGTGCCTTGACAATGCTTATCTCATTTTTTTAAATCCCATTTCAGCAAGGCTGGCAGATGACCACTCTGTTTTACCTACTGCTTCACCAAGATGCAGCCCATCCCCTGCAAATCCTGCTGTGCCAGTGCCTGATAAGCATGGCAACCCTTTGCCCAGGCTCACAGCCTCCCAGGTCACACCTTTACAAGCTGATCCTTTGCCACTTTGAGACACCTGCTATGAGATCCTCATCATCCCACCATCAGTATCTTCTTTTTAGAAATTCACATCAGAGGATAAATATTTTGCGCTGTTTTTTGTTGTTGGGGTTTCAATGGAACAAGCCCTACAAGACCCAGGTTGTCTCACCTGTGAGAAATAGGACAGACTGTGTTTTAACCCCACGTTCCTGTGATTGTCACTGGGGATTGCAAGTCCCAAAATTAGCTGTTTACACCAGTTCTGTTGCAGTGAAGGTGGAGCTCATGTTCTGCCCAGCAGAACTGATAACTTAATTATTAGGAGCTGCAGAATGCTCAGTGATGGACAAAGGTGGGTTATTAGGAGCTATCCCATTTGGGATTCAGCACTGCTTGTGCCCCCAAATGGCAGCTACACAACCCACAGGCTCTAGGGTCTCCCCTGGCCTTGGGCAGAAGCTGAGGGTTTAAAATTAACAGCAAATGGCCACTGAGGGCAGGTAAATAGAAAGAGAGCAGGGTGGACATATCCATCTATGCACACTCCATGCTGGGGGTACTGCACTCAGGGAGAAGTGTAGGTTACTGGGATCGTATCCACATTGGGACTGGAAAACAGCTGGTGTTGTGACAGCTGTAGGGACTACAGGAAAGAAGAAAGGGTTTCACTGAATTCTATTCAGGGTTTTATCTTTTTTTTTTTTTTTTTTTCTTTTTAATTTTATTATGGAGGGTAGATGGGGCTTGTTTCAGGAACATTTAAGGGAAGACAAGAAAACTGGCAGAATACAAAGAATAAATGCAAATGTTCGTCATTAGTATTTTGCATCTTTGTCTTGCAGAGTGCCAAATGTCAGCTCCAAAAGGTTGGGTTTGTTGTTGGCCGTTGCTGGCTTGGAAAGGTTTTTCCAGCTTTATCCACTGAGACCTTGAAAATATATCAAGTTTGCTGAATCTGAGTAAGCTGGCATGTCACACCTTCTTGGGCCATTAGTACCTCCACGTTTTTGACAGCCAAGGATTGTTCTGTAATTAATTTTCCATCTCTACACAGTTGTTAAATTATATTATTCAATACAAAATGTTTCTCAAAATGTTTCTGGACTTTCATTAGTAATATTAATTTTCCCAAATAAGCAAAGCAGAAGCTAGGCTCAATTTCTCCAGAATTATTACAAAGGTAATTATATTAGTTCCACTCATGCCTAATAGCATTTATATTAGTGGTGGAGGTTTTTTTGTGTGGGTTTGTTTTTATTTTTGTGTCCAGTCCAGTAATTAATTTTCTTTAATAGTTTACGCTTAGATTGTCATCATGGCACCACTTTGCTTTGTACCTGGGAATAATGGCACTAAAGCCAGAAAGCTGGCCAAGAAATGAACAATAACATCTAAAATCTGAAGCCATGACTAAGAAGAGAATTTTGAATAAAAAACACCCAAACTGTGCCAGGCCAAACTTCCAGGAGGGTGAGACCCAGTACTGGAGGTAGATTTTCCCTTCACTGCATCTCTGAGTTGGCTTCAAACTCATTCTGTTTTTGCAATACAAAATTGACTAAATCATCTAAGACTTACGTCTGCTAAGTAATAAAAAGTACATGTTGACCTTTGTAATATGGTTTAGCCTTTAAAAATAAATTTTACACAGAAAATCAACAACTCATAGTGAATCTCCTGTATTGTATTTGTGCTTTGAGACTAGGGAAGAAGTTGAAATTGCCTTCAAAACCCTACCCTCTGTTGTTTTACACTGAAGATTGAATTGTTTGTCTTGTCAGGAGACACTTAGAATGATCTGCTAGTAAATAGATCTGTCATTATGAATTATTATTATCATCATCATCTCTATCTCCAGCAGAACTAATGCAAATTCGATTTTGATTTTAACAATTAGAAGAATGATTGCAGACTCAATCTGTTAAGTATCTTCTTCTCTGTTAGAGTTGAAACACAGTGTATTATTTGCACAACAATGGAATAGAAAAAAGAAGCAACGAAAAAGAAAAAGAAAAAGAAAAAGAAAAAAAAAAGAAAAAGAAAAAGAAAAAGAAAAAGAAAAAGAAAAAGAAAAA
>VZUI01089954.1:0-121687 GCA_013401135.1 Cettia cetti
AATATAAATATAAATATAAATATAAATATAAATATAAATATAAATATAAATATAAATATAAATATAAATATAAATATATCTTTTCTAGATTACTTCAGAAAAATTACCTTGCAACTTGAAAAATGACATCATTAAGGAGTTTCCTAAACTGGTTTTTAGACATGGCAAACTAATAGCTATTTATCCTTTCTGTCTTTTTTTTTTTTTTTAATACCTAGAAATTTCTGTTGCAACTTTAGGTTGCAGTTCCAACTTTTTCAGCTCAATTCCCTTCAATTAAATACACCTTTCTATTGTGCATCTGTTTGATTGACACAGAGCAGGACACCATTTGCCTAACTGCTTCTGATTGCCAAAACCCTTCCAGGAATCGCTTCCATGATGGATGTCCCAGAGACAAAATGTTTCTAGAGCCTTAGACACATCCTTAACTCAAATCCTTTTACATTTTCTTTACTGTTTCTCTAGCATTCACATACTTCAGGGTAAGTAAAACTCCTGCTTGGTCACACTGCTGTTTCATAAGACCAAACAGATCTGTAGATGCATGCCCTAAGTATTAAACAATTACTGCAAATAATAAAACTCTGCCAACAGCACAATATAAAACTCTACCCTTACTTTGCTCTCACTTTTATGTGCTACTGGCATGCTTGGTCTCCCTTTTTAAACACAGCACCTTGGTTAAATAGCCAAAGAGAAAACAATGTAATTAAGTAATTTAGTGCTGTTGACCATTACTACACCCTATACAAACACTTACCTATTAATGTAATGGGCTATACATCAATTACACCAGATTTTCTGAACTGTCTTCTCATAAGCCTAAATATCCTTTTTTACAGTAGAATAGCTTAGCATCTTATTTCATATAAGCTTTATTGAAGTTACTTTTTTTTTTTGTTTGTTAAATAGCTCCTGATGTATATTGTTTCTAAATAAAATGGTCATTTATAATAATTTAAATCTTGTTTTTGAAGTATCATTTGGGAGAAATGGGAAGAGAGGAAAATTTTCATTTCACTGCTATTGGTAAAAATGCAAAATAAGAAAGATAATAAATTGCAGTTACACTAGCATAATCAAGATTAATATTTGTCATGTGGTAATATTGTAATACGATAGGTCAAATTGAACTTACCTATTACATCAGATGTCCATGAGCCACAGTTCCACCTCAATCCTCAAGAAAACTTGACCTGTTGAATATGAAGCAACATATTTTCACTCATGATAAAGTCTTGCCCTCTTTAGAACAGGCTAATAAACCACGGATTTCTGTGGGGAAGGGTGAAAAGAAGTTTAGCACCTCAGACAACTTAGGATTGCAAAACTTTCTTCTCACTTTATATTACAATTCAAATATGAACAGATAACTTGATTTCCAAATCAGTGATCTATCTCATTTTAATATTTATACAGTGCTCATTGGGGTCCAGCATTTGGCTCTAAGAAGTATCTTAGAAAGATGTACAAAACCCCCTAGAAATTACTGATGGTTAAAAATTGCTATGCACCAATTCTTATTACGCCCTTTGAATAAATCTGCAAAGACCAGAAAACAACACATTTTTCTTCCTTTACTTCCATTTTCATCTTTCTTCATTGTATATATTTTTTTTTCTCCCAGAGAAAAGTCAAAAGAAGGGGATGGAAAAGGGAAATGGAAAGAGACAGGATTGTCAGGGTGACGAGGGAACTCTTTTCTGCCAACAGTACCATTATGTCCGTTGCATTTTTATAAAATCAGCTCTCTAAAGATCACAGCTGCCAAGTATTAAGTCCTTGTATATTCACTCAACCTGAGATCTTGAACAATTTTGCTGAAATTTCTTGAGCTATAAAGCAAGATAAAAAAGACTCCTATCTGCCTGCATTTGCTAGAAAACAAGCAGAAATTAAAGGTGTCCAACACTCATAAATGTGTGTAGAACATATTTATAATGCTAGTATTCTTGAAAAGAAAACAGCTTCAACTCTCTACCAACGTGACTAATATATCATGAATGTGAGCTTGAAATTATACAACACACAGTCTCCATCTTTTGGTGCACAGAACTCCACAGACTCCACTTAAGCAGCAAAAGCAATCTTGTTTCAGACTAAACTACAAAAAAAATACACAAGTCAGGATCATTTAACCTATGACACTTGATGCTGGTTTTTTAATGCAATATCTATTAAAGCTGCCCTTCCTGTTTTTCTGTGGTCATGCCAATGCAGGAAACTCGACTGCCTCAGAATAGGCTCAGTAAGCAAAGGCTCAATCCCATTTCTACTCAATTGAGTGGGAGAACTTCCATTAACTTGATAGGGAGTTACAGCAGTGCCTGGATGGCAAAAGATATCTTCCCAGTCCCCTTTTCTTGCCTTGGGCTAAAATGATATCATCAATATTTTAGGATATAAGAGGCAGAAAAAAAAATATTTAAAAATGTAGTTGTTTGGGAGAGTTGAGACAGGGGATTATTTCCATGGTTTGTTTACAGTTTTGTGGTGAACCATGTTTGCACACTGCTAAGCACAAACAAGAAATAATGTTACATGCTGCAAGGTTCAAACCAGCAGTCTGGCTTTATAATGCATCAGGAAATTTCCTCAGGAATAATTCCATCACGGCATACTTGCATGGTATGAAGAGGAGAGAGATTCAGACCATCAGCTTTCTACTACTGCTGTCAAGCAAATTGCTTTGTCCCATATGTACACCTTCACATAAGGGAAGAGTTTGCAGCTGGTTTGTGCTGGTTTGCAGCACTTGTTTGCTATTGGAACAGTTTTCCTAGGGAACATTTCTATAATTAAAAGAGATGAACTTTAAGCCAGCTGAACAACACTGTACAGTCCAGAATAAATTTATCCACTGCTTTCAAACGAACAACCCAAAGCTGATTCTCCACCCCCACCTCTCTGAATTATACTTCACTTTGCTTTACATTTTCCATGCCTTGAATATCTTTAAAGTAATTTGCATTAGATCCTCGGAAATAGTCAAAGCTCTGTTTTTGAAATTATTAGGAATAGGAAATGAAACCAGCTCCTTTAGTCCCCTGCTGACCTCTGAAGTGTCTCTCTCTACATTTCCCTGAAGGTGCACAAGTCCTGTGGGCTTTAGTGGGTGGTCCAGACATTTGAGCAGGCTCTGCCATAGAAAGAGCCATGACTGAGAAGGGCTTTCATAGTCTTTTTCTGTGAGGATCTGAAAACACTTTAAAGGTGAGTAGCAGGATGAACACTGGCATATCTATCTCATCTTGATAATATATTTGCTGAAGTCTGAAGGAAAAAGAATTATGCTTTAAGATCCATTATTTCTTTAAGAATATTACCCTTTATGTTTTAAATCTAGAGTGTTTTTCTCTTTATTTGCATTTTTGTTTAGAGGAAGGTTAATGAATCAAAATCTGTGTAATGGAAATATATTAGCAAAATATTCAATCATTCAATCAACATTTTTTTTAATCTAGATTTAAAAAATTAGCTTGACAATTCACCAGATTTAATACACAATGTTTTTCTTTAAATTTCAAACACATCTCCTTATATACAGAACTGAAAGTATTTTCTTTTTACGTGAAGATGGACTTCATGACTCAATCTTCTCTTTGCTTCCTTCTTTCAAAATACCATCACCTTTCAGTGCACAACACACAGTTATGCAATACTAATGATGGCAAAGATCTGTGAGTGAATCCTATTAGTGGTGCTCTTTGCTGTTTGTCTGCAATATGGCTGTTTACAATAGGGAATATTTTATCTTCGGATTAATCCGTAAGAGTAGGAAATGTACTGTATGCAAGCTGATACAAATACAATTGGAAAAACATGCAAGTCACACAAACCAATATCCAATTTCTTAAAAAAGTTAAAACTTCAAAAAAGTGTAATTTTCTCAGTGAGCAAAGTACTTGGCATGGAGTGTAATTCTGTTTTCCTCTTAAGTTTTTTTTTTACATTTACTCTCTATATATTTTTATGTATTGTTTAATTCTCCCTCAAGTAACAATTTAAAGACCCTCAGCTCTAAGTTATTACTCCCTTATGTCTGAGGCAAGATATCAATTTATTGTTTCAAGTACAGGAAACAACAGCTCAGATATCACAGTGCCTCTAAAGCCAAAGGCTTGTTTAGCTACTGCTCTTTCCCTGTGCAGAGCTTCCCAATGATCCAGTCATGATGGGATAAGCAGAGCAAAACTGCGTGTCCTGAAGAGTAATCTGCTCACCTTCATGGGAAGGACATGCAGACAGCAAATGTCAATGACAAAGACAATGCAGGATCCCTGTGATGGAGACTGCCATGCCTGTGGCTCCCAAGGAACCAGGAACCTTGGGGAGAAGTTGTTAACATGAATTTTCAGAGAAATCCCATGATGCTGCTTCTCTTTTCTGCCATCCATAGGGTGATAAAACCCTGTGATACAGCAATTTCTGTTTCATAGCTGTGGTACATCAGGAGAGAGTACCTCAAAGCCAAAACATATGTGGAAAAACGAGCTCTTGATTTGGGGTCTAAATTCAATATTTCATAAATCATAGAAGCCTGCACACTATACTATAGTTATTAACCAAGGTAAATTTTCACATTGCACTGTTTTCTAGCCATGAAATTCTGTAAAGCACTAGATAAGGATTGCTTCTTTCATCCAGAGCACCAGGAGACCACTGGCGATTTATCTGAGAGGACTGTAGATAGAAACAAAAAAGGCAGTGTTGATTAACATAAATCAGTATTTTCTTTTAAAAAGAATTTAATGGAACTGAGAAATAGAAAGTTTGGGGATGTGAGTTATGCACTGATTATGCACTCAGAAGATACATAATTAACATGAGCAGGTCAAACTTTTCCAAGACTGTTGCCGACTAAGGTTCATTATTTATGGACTTCTGAAAAAAATCACAGAAAACCAAAGCCAAAACACAACCCACAAATCAAGTCAACTACCCAAACTGAAGTGATTACCTAGTTAGATTGAGTAGATTTGCATAAAGGACAGGGAAAAAAACCACAAACCCTTCTATCAATCCATTGTCATAATGTTGTGAGGCCATTTTACAATGGAGCCAGTCAAGATGCTCTATGCTCCTAAGAAAAGAATACATTTTCTAAATAAAAAGCAAACAAAATTAGTCTTACTAAGAAACATTGGATCTCATGGCTGGCATTTGGGAATGCTTTATCTCTAAACTTTAAAAATGCTGCTACAAGAAGTTGGACCTTGTTAATTCACTAATGTGATCCTGAGAAACATTGCAAGTTAACCGATTTAGATAAATGATCAAACAAGTCGGAAGCAGGGGCAGGAAAAGAGCTCTGAAACACAGGTCTACATCACAGTTACCAAAGGCTTAAACTAAGATACAGTTGCTAAAGACAACAGCACAATGGATATTCAAAACATCTATCTACAATAACTGACACTTAAATAATTAACATTTTCCAGTATCATAAGTGAATTGAAGTAAACTACAGTTGTTGTGCGGACACATATCTGACCCAGCAATGTGAAAGCCAGTGATGCAAAATGCAGTAACTTACTAAAAGGCTGACAGCCACAAGCTGCTGAGGTCAGGTACTGCGTCCTGGAAACAGTGATGCAGCACCTGTATCATGGCAGAGCATTTGTGCAATCAGAGGCATGACAAAACTCACAGGAGCCTTGCATCTGTCAGGCTCCCACAGATGAGTTAACGAAGGAACGGAAATGAAACACACTGCATGTCAGGGACAGCATTAAAATGAAGCATTAAAAAATTCATGTGTGAAATGATAACAAATGCAAAAGTGTCTCTGAGCATATGTGGGCCAGACACTTGGAGCTGCCAAGCTATGCTCTCACAGGGCTATACTCAGAGAGGAGGTCTGCAGGCTCTCCTTTCAAAAACATGTCTTAATTTTTTGTATTGTTCTTTTACAACTCCATTTAAAATTCAGGTAGTGTTCTAGATACTTAGAAACCTGAAAAAAATATTTAAACACCTAAATTTCAGTTTATAGATATAAATATTTAAATATAAGTTTATGTTACAAACGTCTGCTAACTATTAAAAGGTTGAGTCAGACCAGACCAACATACGTGTTGTAGATCTCCTCCATGGTAGGTTGTTCTTAGTTCTAAGGCTTTTCTTCTTTATTAATAATATTCTTTTTTTTTTTTTAAACAAAAAACTTATATCAGGTAATAAAACTAAATTCCTTGGGACAGGAGCAACAAAATCTTTTTGCTTCTTTATTTTCTTCCCCATAAACTCATTCATCATTTCAGAACTGCAAAATACGAAAGGGCTAAAGTAAGACCAAAATATGGATGACTTTAAGAGATCTTTGTTACCCTTCTAAACACTTTACCATCTGTACTGTCCCTGCTTATCAGATACCAAAAATCTAAAATCACAGCTGTGTGTATGCTTAGGCTCTTTAGCCTACAACACCTCAAATAAAGGCATAAAGGCAAAGGGCTCGGGATCATCATATCTGCTGAAAAACTTCATTCACAATCACTGAGTAAATCCATTATAGACATTGACAGCTTTAGCTCTCTGCATTACGTTTTGGGGAATAAATGCCACCACATAGTTAGCCTTTATAGAGCAAAGCTTTGGTTTTCTATATAAATCTGCGTTTAATGAGCCTTGAAAGAGATGATTGCTAAATAACAGCCTGCTGCATTCAAGCTCAACTGCCTCCAATTATATTGTTTATAATTATATAATTGTACAATATAATGTGTGTCCAACAATCCCTGAGTTTTATTACTGCACAACACTATGACACCAGCGTAAATCACCTTTTCACTTTCACAGTCAGCCTCTTTCACTTTGCTTAGTCAGCCAACACAAATGCACAGGGAACTGCACTTTTGACTGCTGTATGCATCAATCCAGCTTACCAGCCTCAGCAGAAATAAGAAAGTAATAGAAGTGGTCAGCTCACAAAAATGAAAGGATAAAGAAAGGTACTGTCTATACAAGGAAGTAAGGGAGAAACAAAAAGGAAAAAAACATAATTAATTTAAAGCTTTATATCCTGTTTGTGAATTTTGCTTCTTGTGTTTCTTGTTGGGAGACACTTCCAAATACTGTGCCTATCAAAAATACTCCTGAGAACAAGTGCAAAGCAATGGTAGCAGGTAACATTCTTTGTATTATTCTTACTCCTATATGGATACTGCAGCAATATCCATATACCACTAAAATTAGCAAAAATCTTATTAGCAAACACACCATTATGCTGTTAAACACCTACACAAGCCTCTCCTTTATCTCTACCTTCAAAGAACAAAATTTCTGCTCTTTGTTCCATCATTTGAAAACTAACCCAACTTCCAATCAGCAATTAATACACTAGTATTTGTTAAGTCCTTCCACAGAAATTTAGGCTCCAGTAATTCTCAAAACTCCCTTTTGACTTAATATAGATGCTATTTCTTTGTTTTGAGAAGCTTCGTTACACACACCTTCCAAAGTAATAAAATTCTTGTTTTAAAATGTGCCTCAAAGACTTCTGCCTCCTTCCTCTCTCCATACAGGAATTTCTCATTTTCTCTTTAGTCCATATGTTCTTATATCCACACTATCTGTCTGATCTTTTAATCAGTGAAGCTCCAATACTGCAACCCCTTGTCAGAAGGGCTCCCATTTGCACACCACTCCCTGCTACACTCACCCTCTCTTCCCTTTGCAGCTCTTGGCTGCTTGTAAAGCACCAACTTTGAATTGCCCTGTGCTGAGTTTTAAAGCTTCAGCTTAGTTTTATTCTGGATTAATACACTGAATTTTGACAATCTGAAACTTTGATCTTTCAAACATTTGAGTCATTCTGTGGCTAGTAGTTGAGCTGTTAAAGGGGGACTTCAGGTGTAGGGCTACACATCTTCTGAACTACTGCTGTCTGTCCTCCTTCCTTATCAGCATTTTCACACCTTTAAAATTACCACACTTGAGGCACCTGTACAGCAAGATGCCTCTCCCTGTGCCTGGTGATTCAAATCACTGCCTTCTGAAATCCACTGCTATTGTTATTCTAACTACTTGGACAATTTACTAAATTGGGGGAAGCTGGTTTAAAACCAGGATTAATTTTTTCCGCATTACCAATAAAATGACTGCAAACCCCTCTTCAGGCCCATTAACTTCAATATTGGTCATCAGTTCCTAAACAATCCCTTAATTAGAGTCAATGACTATAGAAAAGCAAGGCATCTGAACTTCTCTTCAGTTTAGATGCTGTTTGGGAACTGCAGACTAAATTAAAAATCAACATGGAATTAGAACTATGTAGTTATTAAAATAATAACTGCATCACTTTCTTTGATCTTGAGGAAGCATTTCACCATTTTTTATCAAACAACCCACTTTTGTAGGCTATTTCTTATAAAGATTTTAATAAATATATTTGTATTGTGTTGAACAGAAAAATATCAGAAAGGTAGTGGAAAATGTGATCACTGTCTCATAGTTTTGTAAAACTGGTTGTCACAGCAAGAAATCCCTCATAAATAACAGACGCACCAATATTAACTTGCATTTAGATTTAGAAAATCACTTCCTATAGCCAAGCAGACTTGTTAAACAGAATCCAAGCAGAAGCCAAGTAAAGTTAATATCCAAGGGCAGAAGAGAAAAGGTGCAGTGAAGAACCAGCCCTCAGAGTGACCCCCTGCCACTGGTCCTCTTGGCCCTAAATGACTTGGGGCTGATGGTGAAGCCACAGGAAAAAGCAATGTGCTGTCAGCAGAGGACATAGCACCACTTTTTTTCCCAGCACAGAGACCTCCACAGTTTCTCAAATGTGTTGACCCAATTTCCAACTGCTGTGCTGGCCTAACTAAAATAACTGGCAGAATTTCTCACTGTGTCCTCTCCAGGTGCTCAGCCTCTTCCTAGGTGGGCATCTGCACCTTGCCCTGCACATTGGTGATCATTACAGCAACGGCAATGATAATGCTGATGAAAGAGACACTTTCTGCTAAAACCTGAGAATGTAAATACACCTTAAATTGCTGAAGCTGTTAAATAAAATAGGATATTTCCACAATTCAGAGAACTTTCATTTGCCATCTTGTTTCCGTGTCTCTGGATGTCTCTACATTTACAATTTTCCTCTGCAAAAATAATGGCTGCATATTTTGGTTTCTTCAAGCAAGTAGCAAGGTTTCAAGTGTTATCCTCATCCTTTTTTGATTTTGCTGCAGTGGGAGGAAGGGTGAGTCTTGTATGATCTGCAATAGGACAAATGACCACTCTGAGTGTGGAACTTGAGGATATTACCTGGGAGCAGCTCCATAAGACCCCACTCACTGTGCATAAGCAGTGCCTGGTATATTAAATGAGGGTCCCCCATGTGTCTCAGTATTTTAAACAAACAGGCGTCTGAACTCTTTTCACCAGGCTTGTTTTCAAGAAGAAAATTAGGTCCCAGCAAAAGGGAGAGGAAGCACTTGGTAGGAGATAGAACAGTGGGGCAGGGGCAAATTTAAAACTGGCAGGGGAGGCAGAACAAAACAGGTAAAAATTTGCTACCAGCTGAGGAAAAAATAGATATGAGGAAAAAAACCCCAAAACAAAGCACGTTATATCTTAAATTTTTGATTGGTTTTCTTTTATACATATAAACATTACCTTTAAAAGGTTTTTTCAGTAGATCTATCTGTACTTACATCTGCAAATTCAGAACTGTCATAGTGATTTGGGTTTTGTCCATGTTCTTTAAAGATTGACTGCTAGACATGGACTCCTTGGACCCCAGAAATTGCTGAATTGATGCTGTTTTGCATTTTCAGAATATCCATGTAATACAGGAAATTGTCTGCTGTAGAACTGCTTCAGAAGATAAATTTTCCTCTTTTTTTTTTAATGTTAATTTTTTAACAGCCCCTCTCTGGAGAAGTGACACCATTTACTGAACTAGTCATGGCTTAAAAGGAATAAAATAAGAGTTTGTAAGCAAGAATGTTTAAATAAGAGTGTATACTTCAAAAGTAAAACAAACAGAGGAAGCAAAAAAAAAAAAAAAAAAAAAAAAAAAAAAAAAAGCAGACTAGTACATCAAACTTAAGAGAAAAGAATGTGTCTTCTTGTCCTAACCATTGATAAGGGCCATTTTCCACCACTCAGAGGTATAAATTGACAGCAGATAAGAAAACAGCTGAAACGAATATGCATTAGATATTAGAGTTTTTGCTGAGAAATAGAAATCCTGCTACTCTGTAGATGACAGACAAAGCAAACACTTCAAACAGATCTCATCTTACTACACATGCAGTTGTGACCTGTCACTTCCACAGGCACTGCTACCAGATGCAGCAATTTTCTGGTTACCAAGCAGGCTGGGTTTTCCAGTTACCTCAGAAAAAAAAAAAACACTTCCTTTTCAATCTGCAAAAGTTCAGCATGCCAAACTGTATGCACTTAAAGCCCTGAATTTGCAAAAGCTTAAAGGAAGTCTGAGCAATAAAAGCCTTCTATAATTTATTATTTTTCCAAGAATATAGGGGATAAAATGCACAATTGAAAGTCTTCACACAGTTATGTACCCAGCAACTGTATTGCTGACAAAGAGCTGTTGGTTACTTTGACTTCCATCTCAAACAATCTTTGAAAAAGTGCTCAACTATTATCAAACTTTATATACAATACCTTCCTGCAGTTGAAGTTGAAGTATTACAAGAGGCTCCAACATCTTCATCACAAAATCTATCTCCATTTAAGGAAAAAAAGAAAAGTTAGTGCATGTAACTTTAAGTTTCTTTCTTCCCCTTTCCTTGAACGGTCTTGTACCAAAAATTTGCACAATATGTTGCTTTAATTTATTCAGTTTTACACAAAAATATTTCAAACGCATTTTTCCATCTCTAACATTCAGGTAATCCAGAACAACTTAAGGGAAAATGTGTTCTGTTTTCTTCCCCTATTTAGTGGATATACATTGATTGAAGCAGAAGTGAAAGTAGAAATCTTTATTTATGAGTTCATCAAACATGGTATACTTTAATCTGATTCAAAAAAACCCCTGTAGATGCTAGAATGTACTTGAATGTATAATTGCATAGGTTAAAAAAAAAAAAGAAAAAAGAAAAAAAAGAAAGAAAAGAAAAAGTAAAATCAATGAGGTCCTTTCTAATAGAATACGCTAAAACAGTTCCTAAAAGAAATTGAAATTAATAAAGAAAATTCAAAGTTAGGAGTTTTTCCATCAATATTAGATTTTGTTCTGTACTGAGGTTCATGTCCTTGCTGACAAGTAAATACATTACTGCAACTAACCAATATACATCCCTTGATCAAACACTGAAAGTCCCTTTCAGGAATTTGAATTTCATGTCTTTAGAAAATTTTACACCTGCTGAAAATACTCTTCTGTCCATATTTTCTCCCCACAATCCTTTCTTTCCTTGAAAATACAGTTTCATTACCCAGTGAAAATTTTATTAGCACAATTTTAAGGCTATAGGCTATCAAGCAGTCATTCATAATATCACAGCTATTATATATAGCTTGTCCATTGGTCCTACCCATTTTGACTGAGCATGTCAGGCAGGAATAGATTCAAATATGGTAGAACTTCAAAGTGAACAGCTTTTCCATTTCACATGTAAAATACATGGCTGATTCCATAGCCTGAATTCCTGGATGTAACACTGATATCAGGGACAGTTGGCTTTCCACATGGGATTCATCTGCAAGAAGTCTCAAAGCTTGTCAGCACTGGCATTCTAGGATCTCCATTTTCCACAGAGACATATTTTACTTCTGTTACCTAACAGAAGAAAAGGACTCTCTTCTGTCTGTGAAGCACTAAGAAAGGCTGCTCTTTGGCCATGCTTTCTGAGCCCTCTGTTAGTGCCATGAGCAAGGAGGATTGCTTCAAAGGGCAATGATTGCTCTTAGGAGGTTTTAAGACTAATTTCAAGCTTCACCTATGCAAGCAGATCTTGCATCATCTGGCAACTATTCAAGAGGCCAAAATGCCAATGGCCATGTGTCTGGAGCCTGTGCCCAAAAGGATCTTCAGCTTTTTGGAGGAAGTGCTTGTTCTTGCAGGAACTGAGATCCGCCACTGAATGCTTCTCCCTCCCCTCACGTAATTTATTCACCTCTAAAAGCAATTTATTGGCTCAGTGGGAGAACAGGTAACTCCCTAACTTGCAGAAAGGAGAAAAGACAACCTAGTTCCCTTCTGTGAATTCACATGGCCTCTTCAAACTCCTCACAAGGCCCCACTGGGAAGCTGCTCTGAAGCATTTTCAGGACTCTGGAGTGTTGCTCTGCTTTTTGAAAATGCTGACATTATGGCTGTGTCTTCTTTCAAAGATTTTGTCACAGTTAAGACAGGCAGAGTTTCCCTCCTGGGCCTACCAGTAATTCTCTGGGCTGTCAACCAGCTCTAAAAGAACAAGATAATATAAAAAAAGAGGCATTTGCCTTAACTGCCTCTTACTTTCCAGAAGTTGTTAAATTCTCATACTTATTTTTCACCAGCCTACTAAAACCATTCATCTTATGCTTTCTCCCCCTTCTTTTTCATTTTAATAGTACAGATTCAGTTTTTAGCTCTTCCCCCTCATGCAAATGTTTCCCTGCCTGAAGTCTTATGAATTCTGCTTGGACTTCTTAGCAGGACTCCCTTGTATGAAATAAGATATTTTTTTTTTTTTTAAATTGCACTGCATCTAAGGGATGCATAGGTTTTGCATAGGAACTGAGATTTCCCATAAACCCACAGTATAACCCATTCCATGAATCAAAAAAATTATCAAGGACCATCAAAACTAGGAAACATGATGCCTGTGTACTGAAGGAGCTCTTTATGAACAAGACTGGGTCCAATCAGGCAGCTGGAATGAGCAAGAACTGCACAGGACCATTGCTATCTCCATAGAAAGCCACTCCAGCCTATATTGACTTCTGAGAACAAGTACAGCACAGATATACCCTCCATGGATGTGCATGGAACCAGCCTGGGTGCCAGGGTGATTTATCTCCCCAGACTTTAGGCTGCAAGAACCACCCTAGAGATCTTCCACCCCAGAGCTGGCCCTGGAAGCAATCCATCCACCTGCACACATATTTGAACGTTCTGTCAGATGGGAGCTGGCTCCCTGCTGCCTGCTATGGGTCATGGTGCCAGTGGGCACTGCCTCCTGCCCTGCACCAAAGCATTGCCACCCTGGGGAAACACAATCCCATGCCATTTACAGATTAGCAAGAACGGGAATGCACACTTACTCTCAGCTTTAGGGTGGGAGAATATCATCATCAAAATAATTGGAACTGAAACTACACCCACACTGATGCTTCAGATCCAAGTCCCATATTTTCAGGAAAAAAGCAGGATGAGGGGGAGTTTTGTCCTTTGTATCTCATATTTTCTCTGTCAACATTCAGAGAAAGAAAATATGAAATTCAGTGGTCTGCTGAGGCCATAGTAGTCATTAATTTATTACAAAATGGGGCCAGATATTCTGTGTATTGAGGTAAACCACTGTGTGAAAATGGTGATGCAGGATAGTGTAGCATGGCTATGGTACCTTAGAAATGCGAAATACAAGTATGTTTAGGGTGTTTTTTTTTTTAATGTTCTTGGCTTAAGTGGATTATGAATCCCCTAAAAACATGCTTCCTTTCTATACTTCATGTACCAACCTAATTAATTCTATTTTGAAACACATAAATGGATCACATTTATTTTAACACACAAGTTCAAAGACAAAGTTTCATGTGTTTCAAATGCTTATATATTTATATATCAGGATGTTTCTTTATGAAATATTTTTGCTGGTCCCACCTCCTTCTTCAAGTAGATGATTATTAAGATAATCTTTAGATTAGACAAAATTTGGAAGCAAAACCTATACAAAGTCAAGATTTTCTTACTATCCTTTCCAAAAATTCATTCTAGGAAGTACAAAACAAAGACGAAGAAAATCTGGCATCACTAACTTAAAACCTTTTACCTTGGACTAAAGACAAAGATGCTTTAACCTGTATGCTGGCCTGCCACAGGAATGTTATTCAAAAAGCAAGGTCGAGTCTTTAAGACCAGAACAGAGTTTTTTGGTTCTTTTAAACATAAGTGACAGTGTATTACAAACCAATTCATGATATCAATATTGAAACTGTTAGAATAAGAGGTATCTGTTTTCCCCATCCACATAGCAATTTAATTGCTCTACATCCCATTATCAAAAATGATAGTTTGGATCTCTGTTTTTTCTGAGATTGGCCCAAAAGGGAACAGAAGCTGAGAAACCATGGGCAGCAAATACAATGCAAAGAATTTTAAAAAAATCATAATATGTTATAGACGTGATATCCTTTTTAAGTGAAAAAGAACTTTAGACAGAATCTAAGGACATTTCTGTTCTCAGTTTACAAAATCAAATTCTTAAAATCCACAGAGCTCTTTTCCACTATTTTCCTAATCTGATTTATGAGGCAGCTAGTAATGATAATTACTATTAATATTTATGGTACCATAAAAATATCATTAACTTTACTTAAAGTTATTTCAATCTCTCCATCTGTCCTATCTATCTTCTAGTTAATATTGCATTGGTTAGTATAGAAAAAGAAAAGAAAAATCAGGAATCTTTCCAAGCCTAAGGTCTACAACTTTATAAATTCTCTCTCAGAAGAACTACATAGATGCACTAGCAAGTTATAAAGCGAATGAAATATCTCCTATAACAGAAAGTTTCACAATAATTTTCAGGCATCACAGACATGTTTGTGAAAGTCAGGTGAATTTTGATCTTATGCATTTTGAAAATTATAGGAGAAAACCTCATTCATGATAGCATTGGTGACAAAAATAAAGTTTTTTTTGGTGCAATTTTAGACACCTAAAAGATGGTGGACATAAGAAATGGATATTAGAAAGACTTTCCATAGTTTAAAGTGTTTTCCATAGTTAATTAGTGTTTTCCAGCCCTTTTTTCCCCCCAAAACACATTTGTAAGTTTTTGCTTGTGAATAAATGCCATGTGAGTTAATAGTAAGGGCATAGCTTACGATTGCTGCAGAGCAGTGAGAGCATGATGATAAAACCTGAGTTGGGTACTTGGAGCCATTTCACTGCTTTCTGGCAGTATCCTGGGGGGATTTCAACATTTTATTTAACCTCACAGTGCTCATATGCCTTGGGATACAGAGTTGTGTATTTTTGTTGTCAAATCACATTCCATAAACTTTAAGACAGGCTCTCTCAGCACAAACATGGAGAACTATCTATAAAATAAGCATGGAGATGGGAAATGTTGAAAATATGCAGTTCTTTACCTTGTCACAATTTCTGTCAGGTTTCCATTAAAACTTCAAAGACATACATAGCTGAAGGTAAATCAAATAACGTGTGTGATGCTACTGGAAAAGATCTGAGTTTGCAAAAATCATTCAACAAACCACAGCTCATGTTTTGTGTGGCTAAGGAGAGCTCCAGAGTAATAGCTTATTCATTAAACCAAAAAACAACAACCCACAAACAAACAGTTATTTAGAACAAGAGTCATCAGAATCAACACAGTGTGAATATACATAGTAAAATTTGAAACAGGTTAATCTGTTGTGGGCATTCTGGTTTAGGTGCTTAAAAATCACCACTGGGAATCTATATAGTTCTACCTCAAGCCAATAAACATTTGTTGTCCTTTGATTATGTAGCTTTACAGTTCTTGTTGAAAAAAATGTTATTATTTTTCTGCGTTTTCCAGTTCATCTGAAATCTGCTCATTTTTTCCAAGTTCTTGATTTAAATATTTTTGTACTTAAAAAAAAAAATAGACACACAAAAGCTTCCCTGTTCCCATGAAAATAACATTACTATTCAGAGAAGTTTAAGTTATGACTAGTTTGTATTTTCTTGTTAAAATTCCTATTAAATGAGAAAAAAATCCACCATATCTACTTATGTACCACAAGATATGGAAGGCAAAATACTGGATACTATTCAGAATGATATCAGCCCCAAGCCTTTTAAACCATTTGAACATTTCAATACTTGGTCAAGTTGTCCCATTGATTAGTCTGTGTGATAGAACCAAAACTTGAAATTAAATGCAGCAACGAAGTGAAAATTTCTGCATTCTGGTGGAAGAGCTTGCCACTGCACTGCACTCATATTCATCACCAACACTAGGTTTGACTGGGCAATGTTCTTTTCCCCTAGTCCAAGCAAAGGAGAGTATTTCCAAAGAAATCACCCTGCCACAATCCATTTTGCCCTTGAACTTGTCTGTTAGCCTTGCTCTATAGCCCCAACTACATAAAGGCAGGAAGGAGCTATTACATCTTAACTCCAGACAGCAGCCAAGCCCCTTGCAGTCACTCATTCACTTCTCCTGGGTGGAATGGGGGAGGGAATTGAAAGAGTAGAAGTGAAACAGCTAGTGGATTGAAATAAAGACAGTTTAATAAGGAAAGCAAAGCAAGGAATTCATTCACCGTGTCCCATGAGAAGGCAGGTGTTCCATCCACAGGAGAGCTGGACTACATCACACCCAGTGATGGCTTGGGAAGAAAAATGTGATCACTCTGAACATCCCCTCCTTCCATATTATCCTCCCCAGCTCTATAGGCTGGAGCATGATGCCATATGTGTGGGATGTCCCTTTGGTCAGCTGGGGTCAGCTGTCTCAGCTGTGCCCCCTCCCAGCTCCTTGAGTACCCCCAGCCTCCCCTCTGCTGGGGTGGGGTGAGAAGGAAAAAGGGCCTTAATGGAGCAAGCACAGCTCATCAGGAACATAACTATCTCTACAGTATTCTGAAAGAAAAAGAAACATTTATATGCTTTTATACTATGCTGCTCTCGTATACTTTTTGTTCTCAGTGTAGAAATAAAAATACTCCAGGCAAACAAAATTATTTTGTTGTTTGAAGTTTCATGACTACATCTCTACTGTAGAAGCCAAAATGTTTCAAGTCTCTGGGTGCATAAAAGGCCTTAAGTACATTTCCCATGGAAGTCACACCTTCTGTCACAGATTTTCCATTACTTAAAAAGAGTAAATGAAAATAGGAGATATATTTACCCTAGTTCAAAAAATGCAAGTACAAACTGGGGTGTTTCAACAAACAGAACAAAACCAATCTGAAAGACAGTGGGCTTAAATTGTTCCTAAATGCCTTGTGAAAAACTATTCTTCTGAGGTAAGAAAACAGGGAACTGTAAGAATTAAATGTTTTAGCCACACCCTTCTTGAGTTATTGTAGTAGTAATTAATGACATGATATTACATTATCTTGTAGCCAGCTAAGCAGCAACAACTAGAGTTGAATCCTCATAGCACGAGTGAGTTGCAAGAGATTAACACTTTTACAAGTGGAGGTGTTCAGTTCAACTTAATTCTTGAGTTCTGAAAGTATCGTTTACTCCTGTGTGACAATGCAGAATCAAAGCTCTATAAATATCTCTTACCATCCTTAATAAATCCCGGAACAGAGATGTTGGGAGCACCTCTGAGACAAATTCAGAAAAGTTTGACTGCATCCTGAGATGCTGGCAGCCCTTATTATTAGTTCACCTGTAATTTGCTGCAGCAAATTATTCTCACACATATGCAAAGGTACAAAACATCATATAAGAGTGCTTTGACTATATCCCAAAAGAGCAAAGTCATCTGTGGACACACTTAGCCTAAATCAGGTACCAGCAGCCAAACCACCACTGCAGCAAAGCTCAGGGTGAGCAGCAGAGCTCTGCCAGAAAATCCCAGCTACTTTACAGGGGGCAACACTGCTGTCACTAGATGACAGCCCCAGCCTTCCCTACCTGGTATTCCTCCACAGAGCTGGATTGTGCAGAGACAGCTGGAATATCTTTGGATGTGCTTCTTTTCACTGATGTTTTTTGCCTGCAGCTGAGCAATAAGGCAAGTATGTGTTGAGCAGAGAAATGCCCACAGCTTGTATGTGTGGTTTCTCAGCAAGCAGACCAAGCATGCTGCTCTTTTTTTCCTGTCAAAACTGACTGCAAGACAATCAGGGACAAGGAAAAGTTTTCTGTTCACTCTGATCCCGTTCTGAAAGTTGACCATGTGCCAGAGCCTGATTTTGTTTAGGATCTTCTTTAAAATGAAAATACCATTTTCTGCCTTGCGATGACGAAGCTAATAAGTACAGGGATGGGGAGGAACTTGTATCTATATTTAGCAATCAGGGCTAACAAGGAGGTAAAGCTCTGCCACTTACAGGAATGACCTAGTGAACCACTGCAAGGACCCCAATTCGGACCATTTTAGTTACACAGCCCACCATCCTGACATACCAGCTCTACTACTGAAAGAGCCTACAAACATACAAATACCTTCCCCGAGACACCACTGTTTCTTCAGGCCTCATGGGAGTACTTGTAGCATTTTTCATCCTCTGTCTTAGGCTTTAACTCACAGCAAACCACTACTTCCTCACAGGTTCTTCTGACCTTGCCCTAGAATACATGTTTATGCTGAGGCCAGTGTGGATGACACAATGAGGTCTCAGCAGAGGAGTAAGCAGGTATAGACAATGTAATGAAATGATAAATCCAGTTCCTAAAATCTGATCATTTGAATTGGAAATATAGCAGATAGGTATCACCCTTTGAGTGTTAAGAGCCACTGTTAACACTGCTACACCTCAAAAAAGGTAGAAATAGGAGTACATATATTTGTGTTGGAAATGTTAAGGAATGTATACAAGTACCAAGGCCTAGATAGGGACATATCACAGTAGGGAATGAGGATAGTAGGAGATTTAACTATGAAATGCACAGTTGATAAGATGCTTGTGTAAAAGCTTACCCATTTACTTGGTTTAGGCATTCCTCCAAAAACACAGAGAAGTCATAAACTGATTTTAAACAGTGTAGGTACCTTCAGAGGTGTTTGGTGACTGCACAAAGCAGCTGTACAAGTGATGGAAATTTATTCTCTTTTCCAAGCCCTTTAAAAAACCTTCCTTTCACATTAACATCTCCCTGGTTGCAAAAGACAGGCAGATTACCAGAAGTGAGGGTTTCTGGTTCTTGGAAAATTGCAAGAATTTATTCCTTTTATAATTCCTAGGCACACTCCCAATTTACGAGTAAGTACAAGTTTCAGTGATGAAAATGACAGCATGATCCCCTCACCTCAAATGAGTAAAACAACAACTAAAGAAAAAATTTTCAGGAATGGGCAAGTGTTTCAGTGGAAACCCATCTGACAGCTGGCCACCTGTAGCTCAAATAAATTATTGTTACATGCTGCTGTTGACTTTCATTAGCCAGCTATTTCACCCAAGACATCATGCTAATTTAAAGATTCAGCCCGTATTTCTTTCTTTCTTTTTTCCTGTTACACTTCAAAATCATCCAAAAAATACTATAGGACTGAACATTGATGAGGAAGCCACAATTTTACATTCAAATTATGTACTTACAAACCTTCTTCATTTGGAAACATCATAAATAGTTACATAAAATATAAGTAATTACTCCCAACTATTTAACATAAAGCAAGAAAAACAGAGGTCTAAACAAAGTGTTTTGTTGTTTTTTAATGTGGATTCTTTGATTTTCCAGAGCTCCTTTACATGGGAATTTCTGAAAGCATTAAAAAATTAGTATTATTATATATCATGAATGAGATACTTGGCATTATATGAAGCTAACTATTCATCAACTTCATAGTCCTCTAGGGTGTATCACACACCTACATGGTACACCTGACCACTAGGCCTGATTTTTCTTTTTTAAGCTAGCAAATGAATAAAAAAGCCCATGTAAATCCGACAACTCTCAGTTGGATAAATTTCTCAGAGGTTTTTACAAAGAGAGTTTTATTCCCACTAAGAGCTGAAAGAAACACATACCTCATTAAATTTTTGCCAGATAAAGAGCCTGTCCCCTCTCCTGTCCCTCAGATTAATCATAGAGACAACTGCTGAGTCAGGCAGAAAACGATATTTCAAAAAAACGTTATCCAGATTCACTAGAAGGAAAAAAGAAAAAGAGTACAGAGACCTGCAGGATGTAGTAAAAAAAGTACATAGCTTTAAATTTGAGTGCTTTGCTCAGTAACACTAGGGTAAGTTTCTAAATATGAAGAAATAAAGCATGTTATCTATACTGTCCTTCTGGAAGAATATGCACACAGGTGTGGTCAGAGGTTTGTATTTCTAGCTCCTTATTATTATGTTTGGGTACTTTTTAAGTCCATAAGGAGGTTCTCACAAAATTCAAATCACCATGGAAGGATAAAGCAACCACAAGCTCAGTAAAAACACTCCTGGAATGGAGCTGTATGAAGTCATTCTCCACTCTGAAGGGCACTGGATGTGGCAATTTCCCTCAGATGGTTTTAAAGAGTTGCAAAGTGTTGGCTCAGTAACCACTTCTCTATAGTGATGCTTTAACCATCACTCTTCTTTGAATCATCTTTTTACTAAAGGCTGGTACCATATGGAGATCACCAATTGGCATTCATCTTGTTTCAGGACTGGGATGTGGCATAAAGACAACAGTTTTCTTTTGATTGATGACCTTCATCTGCAGAATGGTAAATATGCAATGAATGAACATCAATTTCAGCCTACCAGATAATTCTGTGGGATGGTCTCTTTTGGCTGAAGTAGCCAGAAACCCAGAACAAGCTCAAGAGCACAAACCTCTCCCACTGTGGGGTTAGCTTGCCATGCCCATGGAGCTTCTTTCAGGAGGGAGAACACAGCTGCCCTGACCAACTTTTTCTCAAATGGCAGAGCAGGCTGGGATTTTCCTCATGAAACCACATCCATGACAGGAAGAACTCCTTACTAACACCAAGCCCCAAGCCAGCAAATGCAGTGCCTTTCAGCCCCCCACAGCCACCCCATTTCAGGGGCAGCGCTGCCTCCAGCTCCTCTACGAGGAGACATTTCACCTGGCAGCCTATCTGTGCTTCTCCTTGCACCCTGGGGACCCAGGAGGTGCCAGCCTGGGGCCTCATGTGGTGGCCTTGTCCCTGTCATACCCATGCCCATGTCATCCTCTGTCCCCATGACAATTGGACACTTGGGACATGATGTCACAGCCAGCAAACCTTACACCTTACACCTCTCGCCCACTCCAAGCAGGTCTGGGCCTTGCACCCCAATGTGGCTTCTGAAAAGGCTGGTTCTGAAATGATCTTGCAAGCTATTTATTAATTTATTAATTTTTTTTAATGAGACATTATGATCCTGATGTGGGATGGAAGCATTCTGACACTGTGGGATGGGAAAGGTGGGATGGTTCAGGTCTGTCACACACACCCTCCCAGATTGCATGTCCCATCCCCCCTTCACTTCAGCCCTGTTTTCATTTCATACCTAACATCATCTCTTCTTCTGATGGCTAGACAGAACATGAATATCAGAAACAATTATAATACTTACTGACTCTGCAGTTAGTGCCAAAAAAATAACCTTCCATAGTGGCATTTCTCCTACTTTAGGCAGGACATATCAGCCATTGTTATTTAATGCCATGGAATGTTTAATGTTTCCATGTTATTTGTTTCTATGTCAGTCTTATCAATTTGAGGAAAATAGAATTTATTATTTTTGTACCCAAAACCTGATTTCTGCCCACTGTAGAGCAACACAAGAATATATCAGAAGGCGAGGAGGACAGCGTCACTCAGTGACAAAATAATCCAAAGATATATAAATGCAACTGCATGTGAATTTTTGCACCTGTAAGCATCCTTTAGGATAAGTTAAATATGCTAGAAGGTGATTGACAATTTTCATCAGTCCCAAAGACTGAATAATTTAAATGCAGGGCTTCTTCTCATCTAATGCAAAGTGCTGAGTAGAGAAACCTAAACAAACACTATTGAATTTAAATCTAGTCGGCACAAAATCTTGAATGGAGGAAACCATTTAACCCCACATGAGCCTGCATGCTCTGTGACTGCAGTACCATCTGGTTACTGGGAAAGTAGAAGGAAAATCTACTACTGCAAGGAAAAAAGATAGGGCATGCTAAACACATCTGAAAAGAAACCTAAGAAAAAAAGATCCCAAACTCTGTAACCGTGCTAGTGTTAGATGATGACCTCTGTCTCATCTCTAATGTTAGTAGGAGACAAATGCAGAACCCCTGCATTCCAATAGTCACCATAAACCTGAAAAATTGAGTAAGAGCCTGATGCACCTTACTGTCATTCATAGAAAGCCTTAGAAGTGCTTCAGAGCTACAGGAAAATAGCAGAGCAAATCCTTTAACTTGTGAAGGAACATGCATGCACATGGCTAGGCAGGCCAGCTATGTTCAGGAATTGGTTGGTGCCAAGGAAAACAAGGGAGATCTTCCTCCATTGTTGCAGACCATCCTATGCCATGTGAGCTGTTATTCCATCTCTATCAGCCAGTTCTTTACAAAGGCCACACAGAAGCCAGTATTTTCATCTGCATTTCCCAGCAATATTTACAGAAATTAATTTTTGTAATTTTATCTGCTAATTAATCCTAGGGGTGCCTTATATAGACATTTTTTAACATCATAATCACTGTCCTCAACCATTAGTAACACATTAACTCTGGTGGTGGCATGCTGTGAGAGCTGGTCATCTCATTCTGTTTTATTATAAAACTGGAGCAAACGGCTGAGATTTCAGATTACTTTGAGTTTATATTTTTCCTTCTCCATCTTTTCTCATATCTGTAAGACTCTTGCAAAGCTGACATGCTTTTGTCAGAGTCAAAACACCTCAGCCTTCCTTCCAGTGCACTTAGCACAGACAGTGATAAAATCTGATTTTATTGGCCTTGTGCTGTGTTTTAACACAAAACACAGATTGATATGGCACTTCTTTTTTTTTTTTAAAGAACCTTAGTACTGTAGTGAGCAACACAACTACTTGTTATGTTAGGATTACCCTTTTAGTTTTAAACTTTATGACAGCTTGCTTAAAGACGACCTATATTTTTTGCAGCTTTACACAAAAATGCATCTAGTACAGGCAGCTACTCCTTCCATGAATGACAAAGGTGAGAAATATACTGTTCTGGGCAAGCTGTCCAAATAACCCTAATTGCTTTTTTGCCAGATGTCATTTCGCAGAATTAACTCTGACAGTCCCATTCCTGCCCCTTTCTTTCCTCACCTCCATCAAACTGACATTCCTTATAATCTAGATATGATTAGCTAGAAATAGCTAATTTCTTCAGCTATGCTTTTGACAAATGTTCAGGAGAGGGTGCTGGCAATCATACAGTTTCTCCTAGGTTATCATTCAATTTGCAGCCACCAAAGTGCTCCCTATTCTTGGTGAGAAACAGGACTACTGATCAGACTCCTTTTAGGAAAGAGGATCAATTTCAGCCAACTTAACCTCCTAAATAAAGATATGAACTTTTATTTTCTGATTTTCTGTCCAGACTACTAATGTAGGCTTAAATAACATTCAGTTTTACTTCAGGGTGAGACAAAAAAGCCACAGCTCAATTAAAATCATACTGCTCTAGGATTGCATCAGTGTCTTCTTAAGACATGATCACATACAAAACAATTTTGTATTTGTGACTTCCAGACAAAATAGTCTGTTCTTCCATCCTGATTTCCATATAAACACATCAAAAAGCATGACATTTTAATGAGGATCAGAAGATTTCTAAATAGGAAAAGTGACTTACGTGAACATCTCTAATACTTGAAATATTTCCAGCAACATTAACTTTAAAGCACATATTTAATGAATACAATTACTGATTAAATAACTATTATATTCAAAGTATGAAACATTTATCTGATTATGAGATTTCACTGAAGCCAATAAAGCTTGTCTTTTTCTTTTCACAATGTGTCACTACATTTTTCTTCAGTTTTTAATCCAGATGCAATCTGGCATGAAAAAAACTGCTGGCTTCCCAGACACAGTCTGATAAGCCAAATTCCATGCTGATTCAAACCCTGCTTCAGTGGGAGCATGTGGGTTTCAAAGGCAGCATACAAGAGTTGTTGCTGTTGAGAAACTTCTGAAGAGACATGAATCACCACAGCCAAAATAAAATTGAAGATATCTGGGATTTCTTTTATGGATCAAGGTTCTTGCCCATTTCCATTTTTGCATTAAGCTACTGCGTATGTTTTTCTGTTTGCTTTCCTTCTGATAGAACATGAATTCACAGTGATCAGTTCCTGCTTTTGTTGCTGCTGTATCAAATTGATTTCCATTCACACATCAAGTTCCACTGGAAAACAAGCAGACAAGCAGACAAACAAAAAGTCTCCAAAATCAGACAGACAATTTTTCTTCTGTATAATCCTAAACGGAACCAATGCTTTCTAATCCTGCCTTCTTCCATGCTTGCTTGCTATTAATGAACAGTGGGTGGTTTTTTGGGAATGGCTGTTTTTATTTATTTTTTTGATGAAATAACATTTCTATTTTGCTGCTATATCTGGAATAAAGTTCTTTCCTCTATTACAAATATAACTCAACAGTAAAAAAGATTAAGGTGCATAGCCTTTGTGTCTCTATTTCAACTGTGAATCTGATATGCATCGCCACTGACACAAACAGAATTACACAGACTCAGACATACAAAAATAAAAGACAGAATAATCTAAATATAAATTTGGACCAAAAATGAGGCTTACCTTTGCATAAAAGCTTCTGATAGTATTGCAATTTACAAAGCACATCTAGCTAAATATGCATGGGTACAGATAAATATGTATATAGGCTATTCTTGTAGCTGCAAAAAAGTGAATAGAAATGAAACCTATTTAACTCTGGAAAAAGAGAAAGCAAGTGGGAAATCAAATTGGAATCAGGAATGCTTCCACGAAAATATTCTTTAGCATCAAAAAACACCCTTTTATAGACATACCCTCATATAGATAGACTCACTAAAATCTAGATAATATTGCTTCTGTCAGCACCTGATGCAACAGCAACATGTGCTGGTTTATCAAGGAAGATTATTTTCCCCAGTAAGTTAATGATCTCAATTATAGTTTATAATAAAACACTCTTGTTAATATTTACTCTGAGTAGAAGAATAGCTCTGATTATGTCTTCATCCATTTGATTTTTCTCTACACACATGGTCCACATTGGCATACTTTGTTTGCTGCTGATTAACAGAGAACGAGTCTTGGAGACAGCAGTCTATTTTAAGCTTATGCTTTAGAGCAACTAAACCTTTCAGAAAAAAGAAAAAGTCAAAACCGTGGTATTTCCAGCACCTGTAGCAGAAGATCCCAACAATGCAAGCTGAATCTTCAAATTCTCGGTCCCAGAGTCATGTTGCCCAGCTTAATCCTTAAACACCAGGGCAAGCAAAAGCCAAGGGTGAGGTGTAAAGTGCCATACTGTGGGAGGCTGAGAGAGAAGATGAGAAAAGAATCCTCCAAAGTTATAGAATAGTAATCCAACATCTGCTGAGATGAAGCAGATGATAGGACAACAGCTGATGCAGTTAGTGAGCAAACAACCCCTTGGATAACCTCTCTCGTCTCCCACCCTTCCTCTATCACTTTGAGGTGTAGTATGTTCTAGTGACATTGAGAAGGAATCACTAATCCATCCTTTTTCCAGTGATCTGAGGGGACCCATAACAGGAGGATAAGTCTTACTAATCTCAGTATGGTAAGCAGTAGCAGAGGGCATAAAATATGTCCTTGGTGCACTTTATACCAGCCTGAGAAGTATTCAGTGGCGAAAACTTAAATTTTACTTCCTTTTGGTCTTGTCTGACTATTGCTAGGTATACATGTATATGGTGGGAATGGAGAAGAGAAAGGAAACTTATTCAAAAGCACTTGGGGGGAAGAAGAAAACTGACAGAAATTTAAAACCTGACTGCATTATGAGCCTTTAAGACTATGTCTAAGAACACCACAAAATTTAAAAAGAAAAGCCATTCCCCCTCCCAAATAATAGTTCCTCTATTCAGAGGCTCATCATTCTAGGTGGATACAGTTCAGCTGGACATTAGATTTCTATCTCCACCCTCCTCACCACATAAACTACTCCATTTAAATATGTTGATACCATATTATGTAGCACCCTTGGTGCCTAATTTTTCAAAGCTATTTCAAAAGAATTATTTTCAACTAACACAAGAACGGCAGAGGGAAAAAAACCAAACATTAAGTGATCTGTCCAACACAGCTTCTCAAACTGCCCCTGCTCTCAGTGCAAGCCAGTCAAAACTGGGCACTTCCACATGTAATAGAAGGTCAGATCCAGATAGCCAAGGTAGACTTGAACTTGCCAGCAGCAACACCGAAAGCATTATGAAGTTATCAGCACAATGCTCAAGACTATGCTGAGAAACAGGGAATAGCAGCCCCCAGAGCACCACTCTAACATAACCATGCTGGGAAAACATGCAAGCAGCTTTAGCTGTGGGAATGGTGCTCGCATAAACCTACACGCTTAGGCACGGCATTGATTTGACTGTAGGTGGAGCTCAAGAATACCTATCCAGTCCTGCATTTCGTGGGATGTATGCCGGCTGCACTCCCTCTCATTCCCTCTCTAGAACCTTCACTAGCCTTACATCCAAAGTTTTTAAATTTGCAGTTTTTAAATGAAATGGCTGCAGAGAGTCAAAGCTACTGAGGAGTATATTCAGAATAATGCATACTTGACTGAAAAGATGGACTATTCTCATTCCAAGTTACATCCGGGTACTTGTAACTACCCATCCTGATAATCTTGTCACAGAAGCAATTGTATCTCCCAAGAACTCCTTTCTTTCCTTGTCCCCAGATAAATTTGCGTTGTTTCCAGCAAACCATGGAAACAGATTACCAGGACCTCGCTTTCCTCAAGACCAAACAACACAAGCACTACTGACCAAGTCTCCAATTCCATTTATCCTAACTTTACAGCAGCAATACTTTAGGAGGCCATATGCCATGAGCAGAACTAAAAAGGCAGCCCCTGCATTTGTTTCATTCACTGACACCAGATAGGAGTAAAGCCATTAGAAAGATTAGCTTCATCAAATAATATGCTCTCTCATTGAGAAGTGAGATTTTTAGTAAGTCTCTTTATTGTTAATAGCTAATATTTAACTTTTCAAATCTGAACAGGTTTTTTAAAAAATTATTATTTTATTGTTTACCCATGAGAAATAAAAACCATGATAGGTTATGAAGCTTACAGATGACTTATCAAATATTTCAAATGACATTTATTAAAGTGAGTTTCTCGGTCTCAGTAATTAGACAGTATATCTCAGGTTCTGCTCCAAATTATACCCTTGTTGTCTCTCAAGAATGGATCCAAATATTGTTACAAGTTACTCCTCTACATTGCTTTCTGAGCACAGCTGGGAGCAAAATTTAGTGAATGAGCTAAAAATGCAACTTCACAAGGTACGTAAGCTGGGATCATTGTTTCAAAGGCAGGATCAGCCTGCTGCAACCTAAAGGAATGTTTCACATTGTCAGTTTTGAAGTTCATAACAAAAATATGGCCGGAGTGTTCCCACCTGAGAAAACAGAGCACTTGCAAAATTCCTGTTAATCTAGTAGCAACATCTAAGATGTAAAGTCAACATGCAACTGGCCCAATCCTGATTCCATTTAAAAACAAGGTTAATCTGTATTAAAGCTACTAATGGATATAAAGGGATTCTGGATTTACACCAACACAAATAGGACCAGGGTATGTCTCTTGGTGAGGATTATGAAGTACAGATGACTGCACTATGTATTTTTATTTTAACTGAGTGCCTGAAATGGTTCACAAAGCTTGTATCCCCTAGGGATTAGTGAACACATGCATGATCCCATTTTGAGGTGCAGATGTTTGGAAGTATTATTCTAAGATGTGCTTAGGAAAATTATGAACTAGACAAAAAGTAAAAACTTGGAACTTACGTAAGTAAAACAGAAACAGTGATGACCAGGGAAATCAGAAAACAAGTGCAACAGAAGCCAGCAGAGAAAAGAATCAAGTTAATGATTTCTCATTTCTTACATACTTCTGAAAAGTTTCTAACCATTTCACAGAATTTGCAGCATCACTTTTGACAAAAACAATGAAAAAATCCCAAGGTGGGCATAACCACAGATCCAGCAGCAGAAGAGAATGCATTGCTAGCAACCCACTGCACAGTGGCCAGTGCAGAGGGGGAAAGCCACACTGAAGGAATGAACACTGCAGGGTGTTCACTGAGCAGACTGCTTGATTAGCTCTGCAGCAGTGAGTGGGCAAGCCAATGCCACCAAAAAGGTAAAAAAATCAAGGGAAAACAATCACAGTAGTTGGGAAGAGAAAAGGTGAAAGTCCTGGAGGTTCCACATAGATTCCCAAATTTAAAAACAAAACTGTGACATTCAAAACTGGAATTGCAAAACAGCCTTCAGAGAGTAGCATTCACTCAAGCTGTTCTCCCACAATTTAGCATCCAATCTTGTTGTTGCTGTTATTTTTTACAGGATTTTTCTGCATGCAATTAAAATTTATTTAAACATTACTGGCTGAAATAAACCCATACAGTGCTTTTCTAAAATATGTAAGGGCCAGATTACAAAAGTTTCCCCTTTTGTCTACCCGTACACCATTTAAAACAGAGGCACATTTTATGACAGAGCTGTTTTGCATAGTAATTACCTGATTTTGGAACTCTCAATTTTATAGAAGTTGGCCCAATAGCTAGAAATGCAGAACTAAGCATAGAAAAAGTCCTTAAAAGTGCACCAACCCATAACATGGTTGGAGAATATTAAAGAAGTTAAACTCCTCCAGTTCAGCAATGGATGCAAGACTGATTTATATAAATATTAAACTTTGAGTACTCTGCAATATCACTGTTTTCTCCATTCCTTAATGGCAAGGATTCCAGGGACTCCTGTAGTCTTTATGAGCTCATAGAATAAGCCTATTTTCTAGTTGCTGCAAGCCAGTACCAGCACAAGGTAACCAAGAGCAAGGAAGGCCAAGGAATGGGCTTAAACCATAGTCACTACCAATAAAAGTCTCTGAAGCCTTCCCTCTTCTACCAAGAGGGGAAATGGGAGAACAAACCAATAACAGGAATGGGAATTGGCAGGAAATGAGCCTGGCAAATTAGCTGAAATGCTATCCCCTATGTAATGCTAAGTGGAGCACTTATCTGTGCAACCCTTCAAGTCTTGCTTTTCCCACTACACAACAGTAGCAGCAGGACTTCCATTAGCACAGGACTGGATCCTCCTTAACAGCCTTCTCAAAATTGGAAACACATACTCATCATTCTGCATTTCTGTCATGCAAGATTAAGTTTTCATGAGTCAAAATGGAGAGACTCAAATCCCAGACAAGTTGCCAGTAACAGAATTAACAAAGGATGAGTTGGCTCAAAATAAACAGCACCTCCCTCACTGTCTGCAAAAATCCCTGTTCAGCATTCATTCCATTGTAGTCTGTTTGCAACTATTTTTATGCATTTTCTCTCCCCTGCCAACTTTAGGCACTAAGATTGATCTGTACAGTCTGTTAAATATGCGCTAGCTCATCAAACTCAACATGTTTCTCGCAAACACTTCCATTTTGAGAATGCTCTCAGTGAAATTATTTTTTAGGAACAAGAAGAGCAAACTAAGACAAATACCATAGGCTAGGAAGTGGGAAGGCCAGGTTCAAGTGACTGAGCTCTGTCTCAGTGAGTGATACAGGATGAAAACTATTTTGAATTAAGCAGAAAGAAAATCTGAGGTGAGGTATCCCATATCCTACCAAACAATCCCTTACTGTGCAGACCAAGCTTCTTTTCCCCAAACTGAGAGTCACATGCTTTCAATTTGGAAAGGAAAAAGCGTTGACATTCAGAAAAAAAAAAAAATCTTAAATTTTTTTTATTTTCTTTATGGTACCTGAGAGAAATGGCAATTAGAAGCCTTGGGGAATGAGGTAAAATAGCAGCAGCATCCCCCAGCAGCCAGCAAGTGCCTGCCCTTGAATTGCCAGCAATGCAGCTGCACAGAGACAGACCCTTTCATTCTGCTTTGCCTGTCCCATGTTATGCCAAAACACACAGACATGAGATGGGAGAAAGGAAACAAAACCAAAACTGAAAAGATAAATCCTTGAGTTTGGTCCTGTTGGTGAAGATCTATTAGCTTCCTATCAGGCTCAAGATAAAAGAGCATTTAAAATGAATTTTCAGAGTATTCCTCAAAACTAACTGCAATAGAGCCCGAAATTCAAGCTGAATTCATTGAAAACAATGAATACATTTTCACATTGTTTAAAATGCTAAGGGGAGCTGTAACGGTCCCTCAAAGCATCCTGACAATGAACCACAATAAATCAAGTTAAATATATCACGAGGGCTGCAGTATTGGGGGGATTGTTTTAATATCTACTGTAATTATAATTTAAATGACAGGAACAGCTGACCAGAAAAACAATGTGGAGTTGAATAGTCTTTAGAATAGCATTTAACTTATAAACCACTGACACATCACAGCCATCATTTCTATTTCATCCGCTGTTCAACAACAACAGGTTGGATAGACAGAATAAAAGAAAAATAAGCAAGGGAAAATTCAAATTGTATGCTCTTGTGATCCAAATTTTGCAGAAGCCAGTTGCACTAGGGAATACATCACATTTTATTTTCTTCAAGGAGCATAGTTTTTAGTCTAAATTGAATCAAACCAGTAAAATTAGTGTAACTTATTAGATATATGGATACTCCACGTGTCAAAATCATAATTTTTTTATTGTAAGAATTCTATATCAAAACATGGTGCAAAAGGCTAGTTTGCTAAGACTGAAAAGAGGAAGATATGATCCACAAAGAATCTCCGCCTGCCCTGAGCTTTGAGGAAAAAAAAGCTTAAAAAGACAAAATCAATTTTGCATTTTTTAAAGATACTAAGCTCTACCATTGATATCTAGTGAGAGAACTGAAGGGGTAAAAAAATGGATTGGAATTCACAGCTTGCATTTTTCAAAGAAGGAAACAAAGGAAAAAAATAAATATTTGGTAAAGATCCTATTCTTGAAAATTCTAAAAATAAATATCATTAGCTTTGTTAGATTCTTCAGTTTACAACATTTTTCTGATACTCAGTTACTCTAACACAAATCCTTTATAGGAACTATTTGCACCAACTGTCACTTACTTGAAATGAGAAGGAAAAGAACATTTACTAACCATATAAAAAAGACAGCACATTTAATACTTTTAAAAAACAAAGTCACAAAATAATTGAAAACAAAATATGTTTCTTACACCATCATACCTACTCACGAAAGCAAAAAACGTACAAAAATTACATCTGAATCTGGTACCTGGTCCACAAGGTTTGCTGTAAAACCTACTTAATGCTGTAAGCAGACTTGCCAACTTCGATGGGAATTGTGGTTCCAAGCACCACTGAACGTTAAGCTGTTTTTAATTAGTAATAATTTATGAAAGTGCAGTTTGCAAGAGGTACTGAGTCCCTCAAATAAACTTGAGCTGAATTCAAAGTGCATCAGATATGGGAGCAGCAGGTACCACTATCATGCATAATTTATTATAATGGGACTTCTCCAGCATCCAGCAGCACTGCTCTGCAGGCTGCTCCTGCAGGCAGCGGAAAGAGCTGCTGAACAAGTGGCCTCTTAGAAGGTTTTTGGGTATCACAGTTCCCCTGAGCTAAAAGCTCACTGCGCAGCTGGCGAGGACAGCAGAGGGGCTTTTCATTCCTGTTTGATGTCATTTTGGCCTCTGAATTAAAGACAGAATTTGTGGTGTGGGTGTCATATGAATCCCCTTTGAACTCAGAGTTGAAGTAAGAAAAGGAGTAATTTAAGTAATTCCCTGGGAATATAAGCCACTTTCTGCATGATTTATTAAGACTTTTCAAGTCACTTGTAGAACCCAGCTGGATGTAAAATCTGTCCTTCTGGGAGATCTTTTTATTGCTAGTGATGCTAAAAAAGACACTGAAACCTTCTGGGAAAACCAAACGTAAAAGTCTACCGGGAAAGCCAACAGAAAAAAAAAAGCCCCTCATGACAACAGTCATTGGCAGCTACAGATAACATTTGTGAACAAAAAACAGAGCCAAATGTTGCAGCATAAAGAGTAGATTATTTTCATCTTTTTCACACCAGCTTGGATACAAATTTTGTCTTGGGATAGTGCAAAAAGCATAGTAAGAGAGCAAAGATTCACTAGCTTTAATTAAAAAGATATTAATTAAACCAATTTTGCCTTGAGATGGTTTCTTCCAATACTAGTTCCTCCTGCAGTAATTGCACTCTTTGAACCAAATCAAAGCATGGGGTAATTAGTCCTGTAAACTAGAGATCTAATTCAGCATCACTTGCACAGTCAAAACTCCTGCTGAAGTCCCGAAGAATTCTGCATAATTAAGGTGCAAGGAGAGCAGCTCTCAAGTTGCATCTGAAGAAATCTGGCTAGAGATGGGCTCTCTTGAATTGTGGTAACTGGTTCAGAAATATTACCAGTATCCATTGCAAGAGTGTGTTGTAAATCAGAATGTAAGGTTTGGTAGATCAAGCTAACAGGAGAAGCAGTAGGTAAAAGAGAACTTAACAAATGTTAAGAGTCTCTTTTGGGAGAGATCAGCCTTTCCCAAGGAGGACAGAATCTTCTGAGTTCAAGTCTTAGGAAATGCAGAAGTTTCAAGGGGGATAGACCAACCCACCTTCCAGGTGTTACCCTGCATCCTCACCACAAACTAGGCATTTGTCTGAGCTAGTGCCTGGACATTTTACCTCAATAAATTGGCAAGAAAATTTTGGTTTGATTTTTAAGGAAGGAATAAAAGCCATCATTGTCTGTTTTGCTGGCAAAGCATGCTGGCTGAACAGTAAGCAGCAGAGTCAAAGCAAGAGAGAAGACAAGACCAGATAGCCAGTTTGGGATAGAAGAGTAAACAGGATTACAAATTCAGATGACAGACAGCTGTTGGATTAGATCAGTAAGTTTTTGCAACCTGAGAAGCTACTTCAAACAGGAGGCTTCTTGAGTGTCACTGTTGAAATGTCACCCAGAAAAGGTTAGGAAGCTGGCTTAACCTCTGCAGGACAAAGACATGGTGATCTCTTGACCCCTCTGTGCACTTTTAAAGAACACGCCTCCTCCTGCTGCTTTTTCTTTCATTTAACAATTACATAGAAAAAAATCCCTCCTAAATAATGTCCCTTCAATTTGAAGAGTTTTCTTTTTAAATCTGAACACAGAACAAGTTAGAGACATAAAATTAATTTCAGATTAGGCACACTTCAATTCAACACAGACAGAAATGAGAAAAATCATAAAGGGCACCTTTTGACTAGCTTGTAAAAACCAGACTTGTTCTTATATCTGTAAAAAGTACACCTGTATATAAATGAGAGATGTCAAACCTGCTTACTCTCACAAGACATCTAAATATATACATATATATATATATATATATATATAAAGCCCTCACCAAAATCCAAACATCCCTGACATTGAGAGCTTCTCTATCTGATTAATTTTCAAAAATATGAAACACAGAACATCAGATATTTCAGAATTTTAAATTATTGAAACAGGTGAAAGATTGCATTTAAACAGCAAGTTTAAAATCGAGACTTTTTTGTTTGCAGGAGAAAGACCTGCAAAGTTTGGCCATGCATAAGGAAAATGTACAAAGGCAATTGGAATGTGAAGAAAGGTTTAAAGTTGTCAGCATAGTCCTTCAGTGGTCTAAACACATTCTTATGGAATGAAACTGTTTCAGCTAAAGTTCATATGGGACATTTGGGAAGGTTTTTCACTGAGAGGATGGTTGATCACTTGAACAGGCTCCACAGGAAAGCGGTCACAGCCTCAATCCTGCCAGAGTTCACAAGGTGTCTGAATGATGATCTTAGAAGGTTTACTTTTAGGCAGTCCCGTGAGGAGAAGGGATTTGGATTTTAAGATCCTTATGGGTCTTTTTCAACATGAGATATTTAATGACTCTATACATGCATCAATAAAGTTTTTGTGTAGAATTTTCATTATTGTCAATAATACAGTTATTCTGGAAACACAGGGAAATTAATGAAGAAGTAATTTTGATATTCAAAAGAGTGATGTGTTAAAATTTTAGTTACCAAAGACATTAAAAAAAGCATGAAAAAAAAAGCCATCACAGTACTTCTAATGTAAAAGACACATTGAAGAGGAAATTTGTATCACAAGAAAAAGTATGAGAAATTCAGAGTTTTTAACTGCAGCCTTCAACTAATCGCAAATTTTTGAGAATAAAAAGTTTTTTATAGATCTCATTAGACAGAAGAACTAACCAGACCAATTAAAGCAACAACAAGCAGAACAAGTTTATTTTTCATAGGATTTTTCATAGATCCTTTTCAAATACAACTTGCTATATATCAATTTAAAATATCGGTGGCCATATTTTATTTTAAAATTATAACAAAACGTGTACAAATGTATGTACACACACTTGTGGAAAATCTACAAGACATAGCAGCAAGTAAATGATATAGAAACATCTCAGAATGGAAGGGGACTACTGATAATTACCAGTTTTGTCATGCCTGATTACACTTACATAGTAAATGACAATCAACTGTTGAAAGGCCAGTGGCAAATAACTCCTGGTGCTGAGGCTAGAAAATACAAAGGGCAAGGGGAAAGCAAACTATGTGCAGCAGTTATATGAAAAATTATGTTTCCCAAGATGTACTTAATGACAACTAAAGTATATAAAGATAAGAAAGGGCTATGGAACACAGAGAAATGAAAGGGGCTCTAACCACATTAGAAATGTATCTAGAACTCCTACCTCTGTGCTATTTTATTCTAAAAGGCAAAGTTCCTATCCTGCTGCCTGATGCATAGAATTCATTGCCTTTGAAGTTAATTATAGCTGTGCACTTTACAATAGCTAGTGTTCTGCTGATGATTCTCATATCAGTTTCCAAGAGCCATCATTTTTCTCTAGTTTACTCCTTTAAAAAAGAACAAGGTTTGAAATGTTGACACAAACAGTTGACTTTTGCTGTTTGTAAATGCAATTCAGGCTTTCTCCTTTTTCTCTTAGAGCAGACCATCCTCTCAGTCTCCTGGTTGCCTTTCAAATATATTTGGTCTAGTGCCATGTTCTGGTGTGAAACATTCTATTTAGACTGTGGTATATATAACCTGTTGCACGTCAAACTCAGCACACCCAAAAAGAATCTATCAGGAAGAGAGGCATGCTCCTAAAAGTGCAGATTGATTTATGCCTCTTCTCTCCATATTAAAATGCCATGCATCTCAAACAGGGTAGAAGTTGCATACCTAGAGTGTTTATGGAAATGATATGTTTATTTTGCATGGGTAGATAGCAGGCATTTGCCAGGAACCCTGCATAAGCAAATGCTTCTGCTGCTTATTTTTGTGTAAGGGAGTATATGCACACTGACTCCACATCCAAAAGTCCTACCCCACTTAACGACAACTTGACAAATAGCTGAAGCTGTAGACCCAGGAACATCAATAACTGTGATGAGCCATGTAACTGGGGTATGTATTTATTAATAATAATAAAAAAATACTGGATTCCTTAACTGACATTAAACAAGGAAGTGACTTATCCAGGATGATTGATAAAATATGCTAATCCAAACCAGCATGTCAATGAGTGACCATTAATTAGAGACTCCTCTTTAGGAGAAACAAACTTTTGAGGAAGAGACCTCAAAATAAAAGATTATTATATTCTTATTTCCATTTATTTCCATATATTTAGATAATATTCTTATTTCCATTGGGATGTCAGGTACAGTGCCAGTTGGAAATATCTGCTTTATTGAGTGAGTGGCTGTACTGCATGCAAGTAAGAAAAAAATCCCTTTCTTACCCAAAGACCTTTATAGTACTGTCTGAAAAATGAAAAAAAAAATTAATCAGAGCTCCTAAGACTAAAAATGGTAATGTTACAGGACAGATGAAAACAATAGAACAAAAGTTTGATTGGAGAATAATTTGGAAGTGACTGAAAAAAAAGTGGTGCTGCCCTTATGCTGCTACTTCCATGGAAATAAAAAGAAACCAAACTACTTCACCCCTCCTTGAATGTCCTTGTTGTCCATTTTCTCTGATTATACCAAAGAGGGTCACCAAATGCATAATGTTCATGAATCCTCCTTAGTGTTAAAGATACTCAAAAGTTCTCTCTGGTTTTATGCATGAATTTCAGTTCCTCCTGGAACTGGTGAAGCCCTGTGTCTCCTCAGGACTGCTTTCTACTCCCATTCCCTGCAAGAGTAGTCTCAAGCATTTCTTTTTCCTCTGAACCCTGCAAGAGAAAAGCACAGCCATAGCATACCCTAAAGTTTTACTAGGCATTACTTTGAGCTCTTATGCAATCAAACACCTCCACCCTAGAGGGCAGGGAATGGACCACAGGCAGCAATGCAGACCAGCCAGGGTGGGACAGCAACCCTGCACATGGCTCAATGGTGGCAACTGCTTCCACTTAAGAGCTTGAAGAACAAAATAGCTGAACTGTATTAGTAACATATTAAGCCCTGAACAATGTCTTGTAGCACTCCTAACCAGCCTAGGAAAAGAGGTCACTAACCTGTGAGAGACTACCTTCCTCAGGGCAGAGATATCTCAGAGGACAGCCTCCAGCCATCATGTTGTGCTCGTGTACACTGAAATGCTATTCACTAACAAAGTCCCTCCAAGAATCTCAGCTTAAGAAAAATCACTGACAAACATTACTGTAGAAATAGTTGGTTCCTTCTACTGTGTTAAAAATGGTCATAGAAACTATGCAAAAGATGAAAAAAAAGTAGTGTACCAGCAACAGAAGAAACTGAACTAAAAAAGACTATTACAGAGGACTCCCAAATATAGTGTTTGAGAGAAGTACAGCTCTTTGGGGACAAGGAAAAAAAAATAAATCAATCTGTACATTATGTTTTATTGTTGTACAGCAGGTGCAATCCAATATTGAATTTATTGAAATTGTTGAGGTACAGGAAGATAAAGTCAAAATCAAGCACTAAATTTGGCTAAAAATCTTTTTGATGCAGTGTGACAAACTTTAGAAATCATAACAACTCACCTGGTTTCAGTTTCTATTCCCTTAGCATCAAACTTGGTACCAAGACCAATAATAATGAAGGCATCCAGGAAAAGTTATTTTGGGTAGCTTTTGGCATAAAATAAAAGGACATTCACTGGTTTTGCAAGTCTGAGTCTTATCCTTGACAATTTAAACATGAACAGCAAGATATTGTTCCCTAATCTGATGTGGGGAAAAAAAAAAGCAGTAAGTTACAGAAGAGGGAATGAAAATTAGGAAACCCAGGACAACACAGAACATGCTATAAACTACAGTATACAGGTTTTGTTAGATTCCCTTGATATGAAGTTAGAAAAAAAGAAATCAATCAGACAACAGACAAATTTTAATACTATTACTTTAAAGAGGCTGAGTCATACCCCATATTCTGCAATGCCAAACTCAAATTTACCAACATTCCAAAATGTATGTTTGGAATGAAGAACTACCAGAACAGTTAAAAGACTTGAGCATTAGTTCAGCATCAAATAAGATGTTTTTTTTTTTTGGTAAGCTGAAATTGTGATGTTTCCTGCATTTAACTCAGGGGCTGGAAATACTGAGAACCAATGTAAAAAACCCAATAGTTTGTGGGGGAAAAAAAAATCCTTTAATACTGCTGTGTAGTTTAAAAAGAAAGGAGCAATGGAGTCACACAAGAAATGACATTTTCTTACAGGTCTCTCTCAGATGTTGCTGCTGAAGTCCCATGGAAAGTGCAAATAGGATAGGACTCAAACAGGCTGTTTTTCTGCTGCGTGCCCCAATACTGGTGATCCCTTAGTCTAGTGACTAAAAATCAAACCAGCCTTTAGATACAGGCATCTGTTGGATCTGAGGTTCTTCTGCTTACACCATTCCTGAGGTGTTAGAGAAGGCTACTTCCCAAATCAACTTTTTCTAGGCACATCCTTTGGCTTATCCAGAGCCTTTGAATTTCTACCTAATCTTCTCCAAGCACGTGTATTATGCTCAGCATCTCTTCAGTTTTAAAACTGTAAGGAGTATGAAAACAAAGTTTCCTTTTGCAAATCAAAAAGTATACATTTTGTCAAAATTTTCCCAAAGCCATAACACAAAGCCTCAAGAACAAAACTCTCCTCAAATGTTGCAGGAAAAATTACCACATGCTACAAATAATTTTAAAGATAGATGGTCTGCTTGTTAAACTTTGTCAAAATTGCAAACACAGTTTTTCACTCATCCTTGCTAATTTGTGAGCAAAATAAGTGGCTTTTCAACATAATAATCACTCATCAAGTTTGCTGATTGTATTAAAACTGACTTCCTTAGAGGATCACAAACAGTCCTAATTACTGAGACAGTCAAAATTAACACCAGATTAAAAAAAAAAAAAATCTCTGTATGTTAGCTCTATCTGTCCTCTGCAAGTCTTCTCAATGTAAATCTCAATGACTTCCATCCTAAAATAGTGCCATAGTATATATGGCACATTACTCATGACATCTCTCTCCTCTGATCAGGCAGAAATAAAGGCAAAAAGTAATCCTGCCAGGATTTTTTTATGCTCTGTTTACACTTCTTTACTGTCTTGTCAGAGCTGCTGTGGTGTGAAATACCCCAAATCTGAGAGCAGCTGTGTCCGTGGGAGACTTAGGCATGTCACCGTGCCAGAGGAACAAAGGCATGGTGTCAGCTAAATGTGCTATGGCAAATACTTCACTTTTTCTTGACAGGCCCTACAACAGAAAAACTCCAGGCAATGAAGGCACTGGGCACAGGAAAGGTAGATGTTGAGCATATGTAAAAGAAAAATACAATGTAAAGGGTATTTTTTCACAGGTGACAACTACATGATGGTTTGACACGTTTTTACCCTTCATAGTCTGCTACATACTTTTCTCCTTTAAATTCCTGTTATCTGTGTACCAAAATGTTGCTAACAAAACATTACAGAAATAAATCAATTTACCCTAAAATCACCTCAGCCAAGAAACTCATGCTATCCACACTATATACACAAGGGAGCATAAGGATTAAGAATCTCAAAATAACACTGATGGCAGAAGTAAGAAATGAACCTTGACTTTAAGTCACCCTGTTGTGTCATGATTACTGAATCATCCTACTCTCCCCCTAACAAATCTGAATGCTAAGAAGAGATCAGGGGACTGTTAGATCTTTCTAAAAGAAAGTAAATAAAATCAGAAGCTCATTCTTCACTCCCTGTTCAATATATTATAGACTTAACTTCACACTGCACAGTTCACATAGCAAATAAAAAACCCCAAACTCACAAGGCAATGGAAAATAAGTCTGCACCATTACTGTATATTAAACCTATTAGTGAAATCACTTCCCATGAAAGTAACAGGATGACAATTCTAACCAAACTAGAAAGTGTGTGTGCAGTGGGTACAATACAAAGCTCAGATTGCAGAAGGTTGACAGCATGATCTCATTTTTGCTCAGTTACTGATGTAATGCTACAAGGTTCAGTGGAGAGCTCTTGGTTTAATACTCCCAGTCAATCAAAACAGAGTTCCAGTTGCTAATAACATCAGCTCTCAGAATTGCTTTTAAGCTGTTTATGAGCCTGCAGGGCATCAGCAAAAAGGTTTATTTTGGGTTGTAAAAATAAGCATATTTTCATGCAGGCTTATAGAATTTTAAAAACAAAATACTAGAGCAAATCTTCAGTTGGAACAAGTTGTTCATTCATTTCAGTAGAGCTGCCTCCTCATATTTACATATTTTCAATTGACACTGTCAGCAATGTTGGCAACTGTTGCTTTTAAGAGACAAGCATCTCAACCTGACTTTATATTGAAAGGAGCCCTACCCCTCCCAACCACCCCCTACAACAACAAAATACCAAACAACCAAAACACAAAGAAACCAAAATCCACAACACAACCCCCAAACCCCGTAATACAGACAAAATACTAGCGTAAAGAAGAATAGTTGATTTTAAATGAAATATTTTGTGAATACATTTTTAGGTCAAGTATATTGCTAATTATCCTTCCACGACAATTGCAGGAAGAAGGGGGCAGGGAAGAGGGGCAGACAAAAATAAATTTGAATTCATCTGATGAATAAATGAGTTAAAGTAAGCTCCCTTTTTAAGGGAAAATGCCCTCCCTCTGAGGGCATCAGAGCCTGCAGGTTTTTTTAAAGAAGTCTGTGTCCCTTTTTTCAGTCATGCCTATTTTAGCATAATTTTAAAATTGACCAGACACAAACAAAATCCTGTTTTTCTCTGTCACATCCAAAGCCCGTAAGAAGTGTAGAAGTCCCACTGTAGGAAGGATAAGCTTCTAATTTAACTGGCTTGGTAAAACTTCATTACACAAGTGTCTTTCTGTATCACCTGAGGAGGCTTAGTCTGATCTTTTCACTACTGTAAGCCAGTTCTTATTTAAGTTATACAAAAGCTTAAGAGATCATGGTCAAATACTCTAAATTGACCATAGCAGGCAACAGGTGACATCAATATCCCTAGGAAAGCAAAAATCCTTAATGGAACTTCTGCTAAATATTATTTTATTTGTTTTCCTCCTTGAGTTTCCAGATCTCTTCTGACCCCAGACTTCATGAAGGGCCACTACTCAAAAAAATCCTCTGACAGCTGGAACTTTCTGGCCCATTCCAGAAGTGCATGGCCAGTGAGCCTGTCTTGCTCAACCTCTACATGTTCTCTAGAAAGATATGTTGTAGTCCAAGGATAAGGATGCTTTAGGATTTGGAGAGGAATTTGAGATACCATAGTAATTGTATCTCCTGTTAATCACTGGGGAAATTTACATATTTTTTAAAAGATGGCAATTAAAAAAAATTATTATACATTTAAAACAAATGGATTAATAAATAATTCATTAGCGTATGGATGGTGTAAAAGCATACTTGCACTTAAAGCAGATTAACTAGTGTCTGAAATAAATTATTACAAAAAAATGCAAATGAGTTTTCACTGCAAAAATATTTTGTTCATGTTGTTTGATATTTATAGCTGTGTTCAATGTAGAGAAATAAATGTCTTTATGAAAACAAAGGAATCAAGATTAATTCCATGCTGCTTAAGTGGACTTCAGGCTGTCTTCTAGACATTTATGCAATTTTTAAAAAAGCACTTCTCTCTGAAAAAAGAAAAAGCAAACTTGACAGGTGAAGATAAATGTCTTCATTTTCAGTTTTTCACAGGAACCTTGTCTTTGTGATGCCTACAGATAGCCTGCTAGATATAAAACTAAACAAGTTCCTGAAATTGGCTGTAAGGCATAAAGTTTTACGATATTGGATATATGTTATTTTGAAGAGATGAAAAGGCCCCCTAAACCAAAATAAAACCTCCACAAAGACAAGGAGGACTTCTATTCTAACGATTACTCTTTCCCCCACTCCAAATTCCACTAGCTTAAATGCAAATGTGGCTTCTAAAGAGGTTCACATCATCCATAAAACATGACCCAATTATCAGCCAATAAAACCAAAATACTCACCATTTTCTTTCAATAGATAATAAAATCAAGACATGGGTTACTTTTATTGATCTCAAATATCTCAATTCACCTGCAAAAACACATATCCATTTTACATTTCCTTCTCTCTTTTCTAAAACTTCAGTATCTGAAGCTTGCCCTTCTTCCCAGTTCAGAGCCAGGGAAAAATGCCCTTTCAGCTCAATGATCTTGTGCAAGGCTATGTATGCAATCAGGTCAATGTGGATGTTCAGTAGACGCTGTAACAGAAATCCCTCATCACCTGAGTGAGGATTCTTTAGTCACTGGGCTCTCTGATACTGCTGCAAACTGATCTCTCTTTATATCTGTAACTATCTCTCAGCTTCTCTATGAGCACATGCATCTTCTTCCCCAAAATTTAAGCTGAGTTTATTGTAGCAAGCCCAGCTATGAGCCAGTCCACTCTGGCACACCTAAACACTCAAACCCTTTTCTTTCATCATTACCTACAATTAGTTCCATGCAGGATGATACCTCAAGTGTAAAAAAAAAAATCCCCAAACCTGTGGAGGCCTCATTTTATAGTGATAGTAAGGATTTTCAATAGCATTCAAAATGCATATCTTCAAGAAACACAGACTCAATGCTTGGTTTATATATGAAATTTCTATTTTTCTTGAAAAATTTTTCATTGTCCCCAGTATATTTAGCTAATTCCTGAAAATATAAGTTAAGCTTTGCACCTCCCATGTTTCCACTGTTCTTTCATCATGCTGACTGAAAACACAGATTGTAGAACAAATTTCTGGACATAGTAAATTTTAAATGAGGTTTATTTGGTGCTATAATATGTATTTTCAGTAGAAGTTTTAGCATAAATTATAGCATTATTTCATGTGTATAAAAGGGTGCTTTGTTTTATTTTGATGTTTTAGTTTTTTAACCTAGTCAAGTATTTGGTACTACACACAAAGAATCTGTTAGACTTCATGACTGCCCACACAGAATCACAATAATTTTTGTCTCTTTCAAATTGTGGTCAGATAGAGACTTTAAGAATACATGCAAGACTCTAGAGGCATTAAAGAATTTACAGGAATTATCTTACCCTGAACCAGTTCTTCTCATCTGAGTTCTGAACTGGGGAGTTCACAGAAATCGAATAAGGGAAGAAAACACATGACTCTCAGAAACAGAAGAAACTACATTTAGCCAAGAGAGCAGAATTAGCCCATCTCCCTTCCCAAAAGGACAGAAAAGTAAGAGGATATTTGTTATAATGGAGAGAGGAGGACTTTTAGCCTTTCTACCTACAGAACTGCCTTCAGTTTGTGTTCTTGGCTCAAGAGCTGGACCTTGAATAAACTCCTTGAAATTAAAACATCAGCTATTGCTAATTGTATTCAAAATATATAGGAAGTTTCTGTATCTGGACAGAATACCTTTGCCTTAGAAAGATCAATAAAGAAAAGCTTTTTTTCATGAATGGTGTTCTATTTTGATCAGTGACAGAATGACAGAAGTACAAAAGCCCATTGACATTTGCCTCTGTTCTACGTCAAGGACATGTGGCTTCTGGCGTTGGCAGAAGAAGTGGCGTCTTTAAGGCTGAGTGAAAACCTAAAATCTCTGTCAAAGAGTCAAAGCCAAAACCTAAAATCTCATAAGACAGCAGCCTGGAACCCAATAGGTGAAGATATTAACAGGACCAATGGCATTTGCAAAAAAGATGTGCCTCAAACTCTCAAACATTAAATAGATTAATGTATGCACTACAATATAGTATGGGAAAAAAAATTAAACTGTAAAGCAAAACAAAAAGCCTCTTACAATACATTTTGATGAAACTAGAAACTCACTGTATCACTGAAATTATCTAGTCACCATTTCTTAATATAATATCCAAGAAAGTTATTTCCTAATTCTTCTGTTCAGCCTTAATACTCTTAACAAGAGTTCCTTTTCAATAAAAAGATATGATTGAACTGAAAGCATCTTTCCCAAAACCATCTGACATTGACCTAAAGTGCCAAGAATCTAGAAGTGTCAGGTTACCCACAGACTTTTGAGTCCTACTTGCAGCCTACCATCACTACTGAGAAATTATGCTGCATTCCCAGTCTGAAGTTTCCTCAGCTTCCAGATGCCAGACCTTGCTTTTTCCTGATGATGCAGAGCTTGTTCTCAAGTACCACCTCTTTGTGCAGCTACTCAGAGGTTTAACATAAAAGCAATTTCCAAAGTGATTCCAGTATCAAAGCAACATTTTACTTAGAGTTACCAGTGCAAGATCTTTTCAGCAGTGTGAACCATGATATCCCACAGGCCATGCAAGCATCATTGCTGCAGGCATTCTCAATATAATTTTATCTTTTCAGCTGCAAATAGGCCCGTGAATAACAACATGGAAGGAGTTGGTGTAGGCATATTTCCTTCACTTGTCTTCAAGGACATTTCTGCACCACAAAAATAAACATGGTGGCACTGCACACATTTCCATATACTTCCCAGACAGGACTCTGCAAAACATCTTTGTACATTTATTCGGTTTCAGCAAGAATCAAAATCATTTTAGCATTTTTCAGAAATCCAAATATCTGTTGTGTATCAAGAGAGATGTCCTAAAAACCTACATAATACCAGATTTTATTATTCTGTTAAGCAGCAAAGCATTCTATATTAATGTGCATCAACATCAGGATCCCAGGGACTTTGCATATATATAAATTGGATAGTCATCTGTTAAATATTGACAGTAATCAAATCTCCTACTTCCAACCCCAGCATACAAGAGTTGTGAATGATTTCCCCTCCATCTTAGGATGCCAACTTTATCACATATCAGTTGTTACTGTTCTTGGGTACAGACATACAGTCTGTACTTCAAGAACACTGTTTCTCAACTAAGTCAGAAACGGGAAGAGGAAAGAACTTGAAAGATGTGTCATTGAAATCTCAAAATACTCATGACTCCCTGATAGATGTTTTTTGCCAAATATTTCTTGTCTCTTACAGAAGTTGTATCATCCTATGTATGACTTCTCTGTATAAATAATTAGAGAGGAAATATGTATGTAAGAGAAAAGGCAAAACATACTGTAACTCTACAGCCAAAAAACCAAAACTGGCAATGGAAACAGGTTTAATCAACGACCTAGGATAAGGCAATAATAAGTACTAATCATCCTTCTCCTTCCCAAATCTGTAGGGTTTTATGCCTGGTTTTATAGTCCCACAAAAAAAGAAGGATATTTGCCTTTCCTGCTTGCAAAAAACACAAAAGCACAACACCCGCCCCCCTCCCCAACAACACCAAACAACAACAACAAAAAGAAAAAAAAAAAAGAGAAAAAAAAAAAGAAAGAAAACAGGGACTGAGGAAGAGTTTTATTGTGTAGATGTGAAGGCTGACTGTAGTTGTCACATCCGCATAGATGCTTTGGAAGTGATATCTTCTAAGCTTTGATAACCTGCTTTAATTAAAGTTTCCCTTAAAGCCTCTAAACAAATACCACTGAATGAAGTTGTGTGAACTCCTCTGGGGATTCTGTTGGGGAGAAGACATATTACAATCAAAATGTTAAACCAGTCTCCTGAAGAAATAAGGCTTCCTAATTTATGTATTACGTACCTTGTATTTCCTGTTCTTTATACAGGTTATACTTACCTGTATAAAAAACTTGTTTGTTGCTTTTTATTTCTTTTAAGCGAAACAAGAAAAGGAAATTATCACCTAGATATTATTCAAACCACTTGCATGATGAAGGGCACAGGGAACAAGCTCAGGGATCAAACAACACGCTACAAGCCAAGAAAAAATGTCAAAAATACATGAGCCACACAGTTCTGACTTACAGAAGGTATTTCTCTGGCTGGAATTCATTGTTTTTAATGTTACTATTTCTGGCAATTTTTTCTCTGAATATTGTTCCCCCAAGTGTTATTTTTTTATGTTTTTATTTTCTCCCAGAAGCTTAATTGAAACACAAAACCAGAAAAAGCAAACCCCTAATATTCTGAAACAATTTTTTCCTCTTTTCAAAGAATACAGGGTTCATTCATAGTTACATGTAGTAGACATTTGTTGTAGTTACCACAATTAACTTATTTTCTGCCTTTAATTTCCACAAATGGATGGCATTATGGCTAAACAAATCTAGTTTGGATGAAAACTGAAAATTAATTTGTACAATACTTATTTTTCTCTCTCACTTGGGGGCTTGGTTTCAATAGACAGCAAGTAACATTTTCTGAACTTTAACATAGCTGTTCAGTAAGTCTTGTAGCTCTACCAGCACTTTGCCTTGTTTTCATATTCCTTCGTCTGTGCAGTTAAAAATATTCCTGACTTACGCTGCAAACTTGAGATAATAACATTTGTGATAGGAATATACATTAGAGGAAGTGGAATGCAGCTGAGCCCCTTAAGTCCACTAATCAACGTGACAAGACCCCCATAACGGCAACACAGCATCACTGCCATTGGCTGAGAACTCGATAATGAGGCCACTGGATGTCCCATAACCCAGAAAAATCAAAATATTTCAGAGATCTGTAAGAACTCAGCTTTACAGAAAGAAGCTCTTGTAGTTCGGATTGAACAACAGCCTTGCACACACCATGGCTGCTTGCACCAAAATGCTGCTTGCTGCAATATTTCCAAGCAGGGAGCAGGGCCTGGCTCAGAATAAGTCTCTGAGCACCCCACATTCAGGCTGAAGTTTCACCACTCCCTAGAGGGATGAAAAGCTACTCTCTGCCTGTTTCTCACCAAAGCACAAATGCAGAAAGAAAAAATATTATTGTAAAAAAACCCCAACAAAAGAAGGAGGAGGAGGAAAGGGATTAAAACAACACCTAAATGTAAAAGAGTTTGTTCCCTCTAAAAACTTAAAGCACCCACCTCCAGTCCATCTCTGTAGCAGAAAAGGAATTGTTTAAAAAAACCTGATCAAGGACTTAAACAGTGGAGAGGCTAACAACTTACAAACAAACAAACGAAAAAACAAAAACAAAACAAACACCAAAAAACCCACTAAGTCAATTTTAAAGCATGGTTACTTGGAGGTGAAGACAGGTATTAAAAACAAACAAACCAAATATTTTAATTTTGAAGCTTTAAAATTTTTCCCAAAAGAGGACTTTTTTTTTTTCCTCAGTGGGTGTCCAGAAGGGTCTGGCAAGTGTCCACCTGTTGTGAGAGCTGGCTGCACTCAACTCCATGCCTAGAAAAAAAACTACAAAAAGAGAGAACAGGCAATTGAGATAACTGCCTTTATTTACCTGTGCTTTGTAATTTCAGAATTTTCTCTCTTCCTCTACTTAATCTTGAAGAGTCTTACAGATACAGACATCACACAGGGCATTTATATTGTTCAATTCTACTCAGTATGGTATCTTCAGATACCATCTTTTAAATGGTTAAATGTCTCATCTGATCATTGATAACTGTTGCAGATGTTTCACCTCCATAAATATTTTGCAAAACCTATAAATAGTATAAACAACTTATGAGGAAAAGAGAAAACTCTCTCAGAATTTAATGCTTATTGTTGGGGGTGTATCTGTCAAAATACCACTGTTTCTTTTATTTCAGCATTCTAATGCACCATCTAAAACTAACCTGGAACAGAAAAAGTATCAGCATGATCATAAATAGGCAAGGAATAATATTTTAAACAGCACAATCCTGCCCATAAAGAATTGCTTCTTGGGCAGTATAATCCTTGCAGAATTGTTCTCAATTGTTCCCTCTCATTATTTTATTTTTGTGACTGTTAACAACACACACACCAGAGCTGTCTGCCAGCAGAATCTCACAAGTGCATACACATACATCCAGATGCTGCAGATACATCTGAGAAACAAATTCAGCCAAATCCATACATAGGAAAACTAAACTTAGAGGGAACTTCTTTTAGGATGAAGTTTGCTTTCATTTTTCTGATGTCAATTGCATCAACTTCCAATTGTCTGTTGCTCTCGAGTAGAGCTGGTAAAACAGAGAAGGAATTTTGCCTGATTTAGCTATGGATGAGAGACAAAAGATTCTACTTCTGATATTGAAAGTATTTTAAACAGTGTGAATGTGCAAATATTTCTAGTGGATTTGTGAGACCTCCCCCACAGTTTTCATAACTACTTGTGGAACCCACCCACACTAGGGACACAGCTACAACTGCAGCTGCCCAGCACTGCCTGGCAATCCCATCCCGTTACCCTGAGGGTGCCACTTTCAGCTCTGCCACCAGGTTGTTTCATTCACTTACGTTAACAGGGGAAAAGTAGATTTACCAGTGGATTTTATCGCTTGATTTACAATGCTACTCTGGGAGAAAAAGCTGAAAATTTGCACAGACTGTTGGGAGAGTGTTAATTGCAATACATTACAATAAGCTTATTAAATAGAAGCCTGTGATTGAAGGTGATTGCACAGCTTCTGTTGTCTAGGTAATTAACAACAGTGCATGGAGGGACCTGCTTGCAATACATTTTAAGATTTTAAATACTCACAAAGTATTCCCCTTCTTCTTACCTGCCCAGACCTAATCAGTTGTTATTGCTGTTCTTTATTACTTGTTAAGCACCTTCCACGTGCTTGGTGCCTGCAGGATCCTTCCTAGCAGAGTGAAAACAGTATTTGAATTTTAAGGAGTGTAGAGGGGATTCTTTATTCAGACTGTGGGAGACACAAAGCCTCTCATCTCCCTGCTCCTTCAGCACAGCTCTTTCTGCTTCATATCACCAGGCAGGGCCTCCACCATCCATGGTCTGACCCTTACACTCCTGGAAGGAGTGGAAGTCGATATTGTGCTGGCTGCCCACCAGTAACAGGACATCAAAAGCAGACACAAGCTTCCCTCTGGCCCAGCCAGGCCACAGCTGCAATGCCCTGTCATTGTGAGTGTATCCTGGTGAGTGCAGTCTCACCAGGGCAGATGAACTTGGAGTTTAGCAGATAGCTATCCCCAAAGGGATGTTCACCTCACATGCATTACAATCCTACATATTCAGATTTTCTCTTTTCCACTTCATTACCAACGTGGATGACATAAGACTTTTAACCAGCAAGCTGAATTTTAAGAAATCTCTTATTTTCATTCACAGATTCACCAAATCAATTAGGTTAGAAAAGACCTTTGAGATAATCAAGTCCAACCTTTGACTGAACACCACCGTGTCAACTAAACCATGGCACATCCAGTCTTTCCTTAAACACCTCCAGGGATGGTGACTCCACCACCCCCCTGGGCAGCCCATTCCAGAATTTAATCATCCTTTCTATGAAAAAACTCTTCCTAATGTCCATCCGGATCATCCCCTGGCACAGCTTGAGGCCATTTCCTCTCTTCCTGTCACTTCTTATGTAGGAGAAGAGACTGACCCTGACCCTCACCTCGCTACAACCTCCTTTCCATAAAGATATTAAGCATGCAACACTGATCCCTGGAGGCCACTACCAGTGACTGTCTCCAACTGGAGGCAGAATCATTCCACTTTCCACCATCCATCCAGTTCCTGACACAGCAAAGGTCCCACCTGTCCAAGCCATTGGCTGCCAGCTTTTCCAGGAGGGTGCTGTGGGAGATGGTGTTGAAAGCTTTGCTGAAGTCCAGGCAGACACATCCACAGCCTGTCCCTCAGCCACCAGGTGAGTCACCTGCTTATAAGAGATCAGATTGGTCAGGCAGGAGCTGCCCTTCCTGAACCTGTGCTGGCTGGATCTCATTCCTTGGTTGTCCTCTCCATGCTGTGTGATCACACCCAGGTGATCTGTTCCATCTTTGCTTTCTGGGCACCACGGTCAGGCTGACAGGCCTGCAGTTCCCTGGATCCTCCTTCTGGCCTTCTAATGGGTGGGTGTCACACTGGCCAACCTCCAGCCATCTGGGATGTCTCCACTGGGCCAGGACTGATGGCAAGTGATGGAGAGCAGCTTGGAGAGTCCCTCCACCAGCTCCCTCATCCCCCTGGGATGGATCCCACCTGGTCCCATGGACTTGTGAGCATCTAAGTGGCTCAGCAGTTAGTGAACTGCTCCCTCCTGGATTAAGGGGGGGGTCATTTCTTCATCCTGTCCCTGTCCACCAGCTCAGGAGGCCAGTGGTCCTGAGGATAACAGGTCTTACTGCTGAGGACTGAGGCAAAGAAGGTGTTAAGTACCTCAGCCATCTCCTCATCTTTGGCAACTCTATTCCCCTGCCCCACATCCAATAAAGAATGGGGGGTTTCCTTGGCCCTCCTCTTGTTATTAATGTATTTATAAACCCTTTTTAAAAAATTGTCCTTTATAGTTGTGGCCAGATTAAGTTCTAACTGAGCATTCATCTTTCTAATTTTCTTTCTATGTGATCTAACAACATCTTTGTACACTTCCTGAGTTGCCTGCCCCTTTTTCCAAAGATGATACACTCTGGCTTTTTTCCCTTAATTCCTGTGAAAGCTCCCCATTCAGCCTGGCCAGTTTTCTTCTCTATCAAATTGTCCTTCAGCACATTTCAAATCTTTCTGATCTCTCAGCCATTTTTTCTGGACATATATATTTCAACCCAAAAGTTTGTTAGTCTGAACTACTTCATTTTCTACGAGAAGAAAGGTTTATGGGTTTTCATAGACCCCAGTTCTCCTGGGGTGGTCTTCAGTCTGAGACTGAAATAGATGACTTAAATTTGCTCAAATAAAGAATCAATCAAATGATCAGACATTGCTAGAGATTTTAGATTTGAATATTCCACAAAAAGGCTATTGCAAAATTTTTTATTTCTATATTTAAATCATAGAATTATATAGAAATGTATTTGCAGAAAACACATTTGAACAACCCTTTATTTTTGAAGTTGATTAAGGCAACATCTAAGAAGCTTTAGTTTTGAAGTAGAAATAGAATACTCCATCAGACAACACTGTAGGAACACTGCACCATTTTGTGGGCAATGCTGCTTTGGAGAGTGGTGTCAGGGTGAGAGCCCTTGGTAAAGGAAGTGGTAGAAAAGATTCAGGTAAGCAGCAGAGGATGGTTGCCTTAACTTTAGAAAGAAGAATATTGGGTTCCTTGACTCAGAGGCAGAGGTCAAGTTTCAGTACTGTTGTATTCTTGCATCCAAGGGTGAAAACTGAGTCTAAAGTGGCTCAAATAAATAATCTGCCTGGATGAGGCTTTTTCTTGCACAGGTGTTAATTGAAAAGGGGAAAAACATCTGTCAAAAATCTAATCGCTGCAAAGAGATGAATGTCACAATAAATTAACTAGTACTTAACAAAGTACTCATTCTCTGACAGTCTGTCACATAATAAAGGATACACACTTGACTACAGTAGACTGAAAAATGCAAACCTGAAATTTTCCTTTGACACTTGAAATTCCCTAGGATTTTCATTTTTCCAAATTTCTCAGCATAATGGAAAAGGAAATAACAAATCTGTATTACAACTTCATTAGAAGATTAAGCAATCTGCTTTGTCACAACCCAGGAACAATATACCCATGTTATTCCTCTTTTTGTCGTATGTTGATAAAGACACAGAAATGTAAAACAAACAAAAAAATTTAGGAGGGATAGAAAATACTTTTATTTTTTCAGAATACCCATCTTCAGAACCCTTCAAAGACTCTTTCTTTGCCTCCATCATCTTCTGTTCCCTTTAAAAATGCATGGTCCTCTTCCCTCCTGTAACACATGCCCCACCTTGGCCTCAGGAAAACTCTTCAATAGACCCTCTAACGTGCTCAGCTGTCACACAGCAGAGCTTGCACTCTCTTTCCCTTCCTTTCCTCTTCCCTCCATAACCATTTCCCATGAAAAAAAGCTGTTGTCAAACTGATGCTATTTATAGGGGCTACCAGTTGTGGAGAGGGAGACAGCAGACAGCATTTCTGAGTAGTCTTTGGAGGAGATGCTGAGACTCTCACCTATCTTCTCTTTGCCAAATGACACCTCTGAGACTGTTACCAGCCCTGGGCAGGAAACAAAAGGCACATTTCTTGTGCCTGGAGGGAGAGTAGATTATTATTAGTAAAAGTATTACTCAGTACATTTACCACATGCCATGCAAAAATCAAACACCTGACGTTTGTAACTGCTACCCTAAGATTTACTTCTTGCAAACAGGATTGTATCAAAGCTTTCTTTTCTAAAAAAGGATGCAAGTTTCTCAAGTTTCTGAGAGTAGGCACTATCTACACCTTGCTACTTGTTTGTGACCTCTAAGACCCCCCCAAATGCCCTTGAGCAAACAATCACACCTAAACTCCATGAAATTTTGGATTGAAATTCCAGAGAACCTACAGGGTTCTTCATAAAAGCTTCAGTATATTGAACATGTCAGAATAAAGTTCGTCTGTCTCCAACTGAAATGTTTTCAAGTTGTGTCCTATTTCTACGCGTTACATTTTTATTCTCTTTTTTTTCCCCCTGTACTTTGACATATTATGCAGCTGTTTTTCTGGACAGGATTGATACCAACAATCAAGTATGACAACTGTCCCACTGTTCCTGCTGTCATATGCATTCTGCTATTACCGTACATCCCCTGCCCTTTACCACAAAACCTTCCTGAATTTTTTATGCATCTTTCAATGCAGTTCAATAAAATCATCTCTGAACAAGGAGTGTGAAACAAGCTCTGCAATGTTCTGCTTCTCTACATTGTCACAAGTTGCTCATAGGCCTCAGTTGTCACAAATTTTATGTTCAGTTTATTTCTGTCTGAAGATCAGTGCAGCCATATGGCTTCCATTACCTATATCCTCCAAAAAACAAGGCATATATACCCATCCTTGCCCTGCCTCCATGTGCCCAGTTGAGTTAGAGGATTTCAGCAACCCATACACTTTGGCAGTCTTTGCTTCATGTATAACACAGATTTCAGCAGTTCCTCCTCTCCTTTTTCAGCACTAGAACAAACTCCAATGCTAGAACTTATTTTTTTCTCTGTTTGTAAAAACAATGGTAGTACACAACAGCCTACTTTAAAAAACCAGACCTCTGTCTCTATGTCGCTGTGTAAGTTAGATTGTAAGCATATCCATATTTGAAGACAATAAACAAAGAACTGAGAAACAGCAAGTGAAACAAAACAATGTATCTGGCCCAAGTGCTAACCTGAATAGCATTAATGCCAACAATACATCAGAAAACATTCAAAAGCAGTTTGTTGTTGCTCAAGTGCCACTGTTCTATTGTGGCAAGGATCAATAAGTCTCCAAATGGCTTGACAGCTGCACAGAAGAGACAAGCATGGGAGTCAAGTTCATTTGAAAGAAGACCACAGAAGATTAATTTGCACCAGGGACTCCCGTGCACCTTCACGTTTCAGAACAAGTGCCTAAACATAGAGCAAAGAGCTGAAAAGTATTCCCCTTCCACACAGAATAGGAATTTCATCAAGGTAGATAAACTTACTTGACCTACAGCTAATGTTACTTGTCTGAGAGGTAACAGATGCATCAATTAAATATGTTGAGGCACTATTTTCTATGGCAGCTGTGACGCCAGTACACAAACTACCTGGGTAATTTCTTTAGTCCTTCATTAGGATCTCTCTCCTGATTAGCAAAAAGTGTGCATTGTGTCTAGCTGGGGTCTCAGGAGCAAAGTTACGGAGCTACAATGCAATTAGCTAGCTTGGAAACTACTTCCTTGTAGTTAATTTCTTCACATAAGGGACTTTTTTTGGGGTTTTTGTGTGTTTTTTAAGCAAAAATAAAGTATGAAAAATTTTACAAGGGGTACCTGTCCCCAAACAAAGCCCAAAAACAAAAAAAACAAAAAAACCCCTAAACCCCAAGCTTTTGGCAAACAAGTAATCATTCAGCTTAAAAACACATAAAGGGCAAAAATCAAGATTTTTTTATGCTTGATATATCATAATAATAAATAATATTTAATTTAACTGGGTCCAAACTAGGAGGAAATTTCAAAATATCATTTCAAATTTTTATCCCTGAAGATATATCACTTTTATCAGGTGAAGAATTTAGTTAAGTAATAGCTACATTATGGGTAGACACATTAAAATTTGCAAAGCTGATCTCTGTTGATTTTTTTCTGCCTGAAACTGTCAGCATTTTACGGCAGAAATCATCCTTCTTTCTCTGTGTGCCACTAAACAGATGACAGTTCCAGCCATTGTGTTCTAAAAATCTGCTCTCAGTAAGAATACCAGAACATCAGTAATTCCCACACAGCAGAAAGTCCGTGGAGAAAGATCCAATTCTCTGTGTCCAGCCTTCCACTTCCCCTGCTGTCTTCCATCAGTTTTCTGACCCCATGACATCATCCCTTCCAGCTACTGGACCAGTTAGAAACATTTACCAACCATCTCTGCTTGAGCATAGAAGGGAGTTACAGGCTGTTTTCAAATTTCAGAGAAAGAAAGTCCTACCAGTCCTTCCAACAAAAAGTACTGGACAATAAGTCCTCAAACATCTCCCCTTCAATTTTGGCATGCAGTAAAATTGCTCAGGACACTTCCCTGTTTCTTTCAGGACTTGACAGGAGTTCTAAACAGGCTCCACATAACACAGTGCCTGCACACAAAGTGTGTATGGGGTCCAAAGCAAGCAGTTTTACTGTAACCAAGTCTTGTGCTATAGCAGGACTGAATGTGAATAATGCACTCAATTCCACAGCACCTCTTGGCAGTGACTCTGTTGTAGGGAGAGAAAGAGTAGAAACTATTTGGTTTCACTTTTACTGTAGATTAAATTTATGACAAAATAGATGGTTTATGGTGGCTTGTGTACTGCCCACATTCAACAGGTTATGTGGGCTTCACAGCAGTGCAGAATTCCCTGTGATTGCAGAGGACTGGATGGGGACTGATATGTATGTGGTAATGAAAGGGACTGCCTATGACTATCAGGATAAGCCAAAGAAATGAAAGAACACATGGGTTCTTTTCTTTTACAAGTTTTAGTTTGTCATGCATGGGTGGAACCAGTGCAGTTTAGAACACAGACAGTAGCTGATTTATCTATGGAAGATTAGTGAGACCTACAGAGGAGTACCATGGGTACACCTGGTTCAGAGGAAAACAAAAGAGGAGAAGTGCTGGTGTCACCATTCCCTGCACCATTTTTGCCACTGGCAGGTGCATACCATACAGCATGTTAAATATAATACATAGTCATGCCCTGCTTAAAGAAGGAGAAAATGGAAATTCCCTCTTCTACCATGGTACAAGCAGTGACCAAGACATTCTGGGAGAGAGAAATTGAACAAACCCAAAATTGGCAAAATGAAATATTTAAAACATTTTAAATTTAGAAGATTGAAGTATATATTTCTCCTCTCCCTCCTCCAAGCCCAAGAGACTATTTTGAAATAGTGGGTACACTGTGTTTCAGAAAACTAGGGTATTAGTTTTGGATTCTGGAGTTTTAAATTCTCTGGGTCAATTATTTACATTAGAACAGTTTGTCAAGCTTAATGGAAGGCTCAAGACTACAAGTAAAACACATCAGAAAATATTAGTATGCATTCAGAAATGCTACAAATCACAAATGAAAAAGTTTACAGAGAAATCTAGTTCTCTGAGCAGGCAAATAAACCCCAGTTCCAACCCCTTTCCTAACTGTGACATTTTCTTCTCTCTGGCAGAGAGCACTACATGCATCTGTTGTTACAAGTAAAAAATATTACCTTCCAGGCAAAGCCATGTTCCTTTATTTTAACATATGGCCATCAGACATCAGTTTTGGAAAATGTACAGGAATACAGTATATATGGTAGTGTCAGGCAGTATTTTAGTGCTGCTTTAGCACATTAAATATTTTAGTAATGTAGATATCATCCTCTTTTGTGCATGTTTTCACAGCAGACTGCTTGCTATCTAACTCAAATTCTCCCAAAAGACAGTTGTCAAGTATAGACACAAAACAATAAGCAAGAGGAAAATCTAGCAGACTTCAATGTGTACTCTGCTGTTTTTCCTCACATATGCATGCATTGCATATTACAGACCCATTGATTCCTGCCTTTTGCATCTACCTAGCTTGTCCTGCCTGGATGCTTAAACAACAAGATAGAGTTAGAATTTCAGTCAGATTTTTTTTTTTCCATGTGAAGTGGTCCAAGTGGACCACAAGCAAGAGGAAGTGTTCCTCAGGGGTTGATATTGGGACCATCTCTGTTCAGCCTCTCTGTTGTGGCAACATGGACAGTGGGACTTAGTGCTCCCTTGGCACGTTTGCTTACGTCACCAAGATGTGTGATACAGTAGAGCACCAGAAGGAAGGGATGCCGTCCAGAGAGATGTTGGAAGGTGACCTTTGTGAACATCATGAAGTTCAACAAGGCCAAGGTCTGGGCAATCCCAAACACAAATACACCCTAGGCAGAGAATGGATCAAGAGCAGAAGAGAGGAGACTTGGAGAGAAGGAATTGGATGTTGAAAAGAAGCTCGCCATGACCTGGAAATGTGTTCCCACAGTCCAGAAAGCCAAGTGCATCTTGGGCTGCAGCAAAATCAGCATGGGCAGCAAGAAAAGGGAGGTGATTCTGGCCCTCTGCTCTGCTCCAGTGAGACCCACTGGGAGGACTGTATCCAGCTCTGAGGATCACAACATAAGGACTTGGCCCTGGTGGACCAAATCCAGAGGAGGGCCAAGAAAATTATCAGAGGGCTGGGGCACCTCTCCTTTGAAGTTGTGCTGAGAATTGGGACTGTTCAGCCTGGAAAAGAAAAGGCTGCAGGAAGATCTTACAGCAGACTTCCAGCAAAGGAAAGTGAAGGAAAGCTGGAGAGCAACCTTTGACAAGGATATATAATGACAGGATAAGGGTTAATGGCTTCAACCTGAAAGCACAGCTTTAGATTAGATATTATGATGAAATCCTGCACTGTGAAGGTTGTGAGGCACAGGAACAGGTTGCTCAGAGGAGCTGTGGATGTCCCATCTCTGGAAGTGTTTTGGGCCAGGATGGATGAAGTTTAAGCAACCCGGTTGAGTGAAAAGTGTCCTTGCCCATGGCAGGAGGTTGGTGCTAGGTGATATTTAAGGTCCCATTTTTACCTGAATCATTCTAAGATTCTGTGAAGAATCATCATTACATTGCCAAATAACTATCAAGTCCCCTATCTGCTGCTACATACTTCAGAAACTCTCTATCACCACAGGCACATGTATTCTGATGTCTCTTGAAGAACTGTCCCCAGACATTACAATCATCATCACTCCAGTTCTCTGCCTGCAAGGTAAGAATTTCTCCAGACTCAGCCCCAAGGTGGACAAATATTCAAGTCCTCTCTTAAACTGCATATCTATATTGTATATATATACTTATACTAGAAGATTAGCTAGACCTTTGATATAAAATTAGTAACACCATATTCCAAACCTGCCTCTTTCCCAAAAGAGACATGGTTCTCTCTCTTCTCTTGATTTAAAAAACAATAATATTAACATAATCATTCCATTAGAACGAAATCTCTTATTGGTGAAATATTGGTCAATCTATGGACACCCTATCCTCTGTAAAATGCAAATATTGTTACATTCTGATCCCTAAGAAATGTGGCTTTTTACCTCTCATTGGTGTATACAAAGCAGATGGAAGTTAAAAAGGGGACACACTTAGATATAAAGTATATATCAGTGCCTCTTACAAGGACTTAATGATCAATTAATATTTTATGGCTTGGGACCATTTTCCAGCATGATTCACTTCTTTAATAGCTTGTATTTGCAAACAGAACTTTAAACATTAAACTGCCTCGTGCACATATTCTATTCCTTTGCTTCTTTCTATAGACCAAATATATTCTTTATTGGCTACAGACTGCAATTAAAGCCATACCTATATCTAATTAGGCAGTTGCCACAGTTCCCTAAATTAATCCTTATCTGGAAGCTACTGTTCAGTAATTTTAGCTCTGCATACAAATGAACTGATTATATTCACTTTGGCCAAACTGTGTTCTGTCTACACCAGAGTTGTGAAGCACGTGCTTACACTTGGGCTACGAAGTGGGACGTACTGTGCTTGTTTTTCTAATCTTGACCTAAATGAGTGACATTCCATAGCATACAGCAACACAGTAAGTGCTATGAGTTATGTATCATAAAACTGGGCTCATGATGAGTACCAGCCTACCTGAAAAGGAATAAAAAGTCTGGCAATTCTGTGACGTCTCCTCAGGATCAAGCCCCAAATGACTTTGGGGGTTGCAGCCCTGGCCACTGCTAAAGTTTTTGTAATTGGTCTTTTAAGGCAAGAAAAAAAAAACCCCAAGGACATGACAGCTACATATTCCCTATGCTATGGCCAAGAAATAGATTATTTTCTAAAAGTATATAATATTATTTTCCCTCTACTATGAACCTTACTCTCTCCATACCAGAGCTAGGTAACTCCAGGGACTGCAGCAGATGCTGTCAGAGGGCAGGGAAAGATATGTATCCCTTTTATGGGAAACTCATCAGGAATGTACAAACCGCTTAAAGAAGAATCAAAACCAGAGTATTTGCTGCTACACATCATCTTCCCTGGGCTACTGAAAAACTTTCACTCCTATGTATTTTCAAAAGGCACACAATGGCTGAGGTGACATGTCATAGCTGAAAAGCTTATGGTATTCCTTTCATTTCACTTTGAGGCATGCTATGCAGTGCAGTAACCCCAACTGCAAAATACCATCACAGATCCCATACATTGATCAAGCATATAGTGTTACTGGGCTACTCACAATTGCAGCAGCCATGAAAAGGCTGAGAAACTGGGGGAGGGAAGAATACCCATATGTCTGTACTTTTTAGGTCACACATATGGTGGATTAGCTGTGTTTGGCATGTGAACTTTCAGCAGAAGGTTGCTTATTTCACACTTGCTGTTATGTTAAGCACAATTTTTTCTTATGCCTACTGAAGAATTGTTTAAAAATCCTCCTCCTAATTAGGTACACAAACTGAGACATATGAAACCAGAGAGCTTTTATAGAAATTTTGATATCAAGAACACTCAGGTGTGGTGCACAAGCTACGTACAAGACAGAGAACAACAGCAAAGTCAGATCCCTCTTTAGAGCCACGTAGAAAATCCTGGACTCGGCAAGTCAGTGATGAAACTCCTGTTAGCATCACTGATGCTTTAGATGTGTTTGTGCAAGGCCTGAGCTGATGCATCCCAAGCACCCAACAGGGAATGCCCTATTTCTATTAGTAAATCCTGTCACAATTCTCCACAAAAGACAGCACATAGCCAACACATTATCTGGGGTAACCAAATAGGATGCCTCCAAAACCTGAAAAGCAGCCCACCACCCATACTGATAGCAAAAACACAGCTATTGTCAGGCATAAGATATGCTTAATATATTCACATTTGGAGTTATCCATTTCCAGCCATCTGTAAAGAACAAAGAAACAGGGAATGGAAGACTTGATGCACGCTATGTTCCAAAAAGGGAGCAACAAGCACTACACTGCACCAGCACAGCTGGTGCTTCTGGTGCAAGGCTTAATGAATTCCTAACATGAGAGGTAACAGAAAGCTGGCTAGTTGTGTTAGACTTTATCCCCTCTATACAGCTCTCTTAATCCACAGCTTGCTTGCTTTTTAGAAAGGAAGCCCCCTTGGGTTTCTGCCAACATCACTTCCCATATGGGTACCTTTTGCTGTATCCAAGTCCTCCCAGGAAAGGAGAAGGGAAGAGAAGAAGGCAAGGTGAGAAGATTTGTAAGTCCTGAGCAAAGGGATTACTGCAAGGAGTTTTGTAGGCAAGAAATCATACCCAACCCAAATCAGAACCAGTTTTTACAGTGTGCCCTATTCTGCAGTCTAAAACAAAAGGAGCCAAAATATTTTCATGTTCCTGACCCTGAAGAGGCCACTTATAAGGCCAATACAAATAAGAAGAGCTTTGCTTCTTACTCCTATGGACATTCATGTTAGAATGGGAACACATACCAGATTCACCTGTCTCACATACAGATGCCACATCCTGAAAAACAAATAGCAGCTGGCAGGAAACCAGTGGAAGAAGTGGTATATACACTTTGATACATAAACCAAAACATTTTGCAAAATTCTTACTTTAATATTGAAAGTCAACCACTGTTACTATGGTCTACAAAAGCTTTGGATGACTTGCATCCTCTCTGCACAGAAAATCTTCCAATAAAACACTGGCAGAACTGGCAGCAACCCTGTGTTCTCAAACAACTCCACCAGCCACCACATCTTACCATCACAACCACTTCATTATCATGAGCATGTTTGGGTGAATCACAGCAAAATGAAGAATTCCTTCCTCATGGAAGGACTTCCACACTTCAGATGAAACAAGCCAAGTGCAAGACATTACCATTGAAACCCAAAAACAGTATGCAAGCATAAGTCTTTGCCAAAGTCTTTAAAAGTGGGATAGGAAAGATGTTGAGACTTTCAAAGAGTGCATATTCACATATTTCAAAACCTTCTCTATAAAATATTGTTAAAAACCTCAAACTCAAACTATTAGTGAGAAAACACCCTATCACCCAGCAGCCCTGATAAGCAGCATGTGCCACCAGTACCTAGAAAAAAAAGTCTCCTTTAGCTACAAGGAAAATAATTATAATCCAAGTAATCTTTTTTCTTCTAAGCTCCTCCTAAATATATTATAACAAATATATTCTTTAAATCACAACTGTTTCCAAATATTTTCAGAAGAAAAAAAAAAAGAGATCAACAGATAACCACTGTATATTTTTACACTAATGAATAAATATACATGACTAGTTATCTTTCTCTAATGGTACAAATTATGTATACAGGAATCTTGTGGGGTCCACCATCCTCTTTCAAGCTTCAAGGACACATTTATGAAGAAAAGGCCAAAAGCATCTCATGCATTACTTAAACTTTGCTGTCTTTCAGCTACTGTTCCTAACCTATAAAAGCAGCACTACAACTACAAAAGTTGAGAGATTATGATATTAAATTTACTGATTCTAACCCACAGTTACCATTACTTTGAAAATTAATCTTTGAAATTACTTTAATTGCTTTGAATATTAATAAAAACAGCACAGGGTGCTCTTTTTATGGAATAACAAAAGGACTAGTGTGTCCTCTTGCAGGAGAGGAAAGGTGGGGAGAGGCCAGATGCCAGGAGTCTGGTCACCCATTTTCACAAGCTGCTAAGTGCCACTCAGAACAGAGTGACAGACCCAGAGAATTTCTTCTGTTCGGTGCAGCATCCGTGTTTCTTCTTGGTCTACTGCAGCAAGGTTACAAATCCTACAGACAGCACTGTGGGACCAGACCTACCCATAATCATTATCTATGATGCAATAGGGACATAAATGTAAGCCCCACTAAAGAAATAGAAACGTGAGGATGCAATAATACTTCTCAGTTTAATTTTACATCCAAGTACCACTGACTGTGACAGCAAAAAATGAGTTTTACAGGCTTTAGTATAACATATTAAAACCAGAGCCACCCTTTCCCATAAGTCTCAAACATGAATTTAACTGCACCATCCCAAGCCTGAATTATTCACATGAACTCTAGATCAGACTGAAAATATCCTTGAACAGAATTCTAAACATCATTAGCTTTACTACTACTGCCTTGCTTTTTTTTTATCAAGGAAATCCCTCCACATTTCTTGGCCAGAAAAGGTATGCAGTACAGAGCAAAATGATCAAGTGAAGGAAAATTTTTTATATTTTCTTGTATGATGTAAAAAGGTATAAAAAGCAAGTGTTGCAAGTACCCCGGTTTAAAGGGGGTATCTGAAAATATTGTTACCAGAATTAAAAAGCAACAACATAACGCAATCTATGATGTGATGTTGTTAATAAATGAGCTTTCCAGTAAAAGACAGCTAAAAAAAGACTAAGGCTGGAGTTCTAGGACTGAATCTAATCACAGAATTGTTTGGGTTGGAGTGTGGACTGTGCGTGCAGTCCAACCCTTCTGCAAAGAGTAGGGACATTTCTAAGTAGATCAGGTTGCTCAGAGCCTCATGCAACCTTGACCTTGAATGTTTTCTAGTTTGTGGCATCTACCACTTCTCTGGGTCACCTGTTCCAGCATCTCTCTACCCTCACTGCAAAAAAATTTCTTGCGCATATCGAATCTAAACCAGTCCTCTTTCAGTATGAAGCTGTTCCTCCTCATCCTCACACTACATGCCCTTGTAAAAAGTCCCCCTCCAGCTCTTTTGTAGCCCCCTTTAGGTTGCCCTGAAGCCTTCTCCTGTCCAGGCTGAACAAACACAGATTTCTCAAACTATCACTTTTTTTTCCATGTAGGTGTGTCATAGTTGGTGCTTCAATAGTTAATATATTTGTAATAGATTTTTTCTAGTTTTTCAAATGTACATTTCCAATAAACAGAAACAGTGTTTACTTCAGCAGCATAAAACATGAGCTGAAACTTGTCAGCAACATATGGAGATAAAGGAGAACCAATGGGATCACTTTGATGACTTAATTTTAATTTAATAAGTTTTAAATTTAATGAATTTAATATTTTACAATAGTAAAAAAATATCAATTTTATAGATGGATTTGCTAAACTTTCCTTGGGAAAAAATCTGTGAGCAGCTAGGAGGAGCGACAGGACACCGAACGTTACAGGCCACAAAGCTGGTCTAAATGGTCATTCATAAATCCCTGTTAAAATTACTAGTTTTTATCTAAGAGAAATCTTACCTAAATCACTGCTCAAATACATCTGACTTTAGCAGTTTATCGGAAAAAATAAATAGTTTTGGCAAAAATACTCTACACTTTAGCCTTTTCTACTCAGAAATCTTATATGTCACAAAGAGAAACCATATTTAGCTTTAAATTATTAATAGAATACTCAAAATAGCACTTCATATACAATATTCAGTAGCTGCATAGGGCAACCATAGCAAGTCCTGTGTTCATTCTTAAAGCCAGCTTTACAGACAGAAGCCATGATTATTGTCTTCAGTTTTGCAAATCAGAAACTCCAGCAAGTTCTCCAGCTTCACAGGGATCCAAAAGTCAAGCAAGATTCTGACAACACATTTGGTATAAACAATCCATTGTAAATTAGTAATAGCTATTGTTTCTACATTTACAATTCCTCTTCAGGACATATATTTCCTTCTTGGTTAAATTGTACATTGGTAAACATCTGAGATGCCTATCTTGAATCTGGTAGAAGAAATGTAAGAGCAAACTCTTTAGTTATAGGTGTTTGCATCTCACCTCAGTGAGGTACAGACCCCAAGGCATTGAACTACAGCATTTGGAAGTACATTTAGATCTCATGATAAATTCTGCAGGATCCTAAACAATAAGCTAGAGTTTCATACAGTATGGAACCATCTATTTGACATTATCTATTGCATTTCTAATATAAGCCTGTAAACACAAGGTATCCTTGAAGCAACAGCTAGAGATTCGGGAGCAAACCCACATAATTTATTACCATTTATATTTATGGGTTGAGAAAAAGCAAAGCCAAAATGGGGACTTTCTTCAGCCATGCTTTTCTATTTGCTCAGCAGAAAGAGAAGCAGCCTTTATTTTGTGCAATTTAGACCCTTTCACCCTCTTTGTCCAGCACCAGAGCTGCAGCAGCTAACAGAGCCAGTTTTCCTGAAGCTCTAGGGCTGCTTTGATGTATCCTGCCATGGATAAATCTGGCATGTACCAGAACAGTGTAGTTTCTTCCCATCTGCAAAAAATTCTCCATGAAAGCCGCCTCTCCTTGCTTATCCGAGCACCGAAGAGATGCTGCTGTGTCTCATAGGTGCTCGCTGCTGCAAAGGCCTTTCAGAGCTCTCTGAATCCTCCCTCCAGCCATCTCTAATCTGTGTGACAGGAACAGTCTGGCACTAAGAAAGATGAGGAGCCACTAAGCACAAAATCACTTTGCACAAAACACCTCTCCCTAATCTGTTCTGAGCACTTGATCTGGTTTGCATCCATTTCTGCTCATCCTTTCATATTTCTTCAGTGCCCTACCAGCCTGTGGCATTTGAAGTGTAGGTATGCTTCTTACATAGATGCAAAGTCTGTAATTTGATGTGCACTTCTTCTGAATAATCAATATAAATTCAGTCACCTAAGAAACGTTCCTGAATATATCCTTCTAATTATACATCAGACTGCAATTCCATGCTACTCTGACACAACACTGACAGTATAATCCTCTCCATGGCAGCATATGGTATAATCACAGATAGTGAAAATATTAAGAGCAGGCAATACTTAAGCAGATGCTTAAAAGCATACTATACATCACAAGTATGTAAGTGATCCAGAAATACAACATAATAAATTCCAAAAGTGTGGAACTGCATATTACCACAAGATTAAATATTTCATACAACCACTCACTACAATGAGTATCTGGAGTCATTCATCTGTCTTTCCTAACAAGGATAAATATTTCTTCACTGTTCAGGAAAGCAGCACTCTATGAATAATTGATTTTTAAATAATTGGTATGATGTCCAAGTTCATGTAATTAAATCTCCCTTTGTCAAGACATACCACCAGTAAATGATTCCTAAAAGGGAATTAGAAAAGACAACAACATCAAAACTTAACCTCTTAAAACCAGTGAATTAGAATATTCTTCACCACTAGGCCAGAGAGGCATATTGCTTACAAATTCCCTCTTCCCTCATCCAGCCCTGATCATAAGTAGATAAATCTGAGTCCACATAAAAATTATGTGAAACAAAGGCTAACAGAAATGTTGTCATCTAAATTCTATCCCAACTGGAATCAGTGGCAAGACTCCCATGAACTTCAAAGACAACAGGATTTGGCAGGGGTTAAGCATTCCAAATGGCATGCAAACAACAGATGGACGTTTGCTGCAGTTCAAAGGCACGAGACATAGCTTGTGCCTTACTTATCTTACCCCAGCATATATGTAATGGTGGGAAGGCCATTACTTCTACATGTGAGGGAGAGACCACTGAGAGCATCATGCAAGCTACCATCCATCTGCTTCATAACTCTGGTGAAATTCAAATTACTATGAGCAAAAAATAAAACAGTAGAAAGGGGCTGTAGTGCTCAGAGGATGTCTATGCTTGGCAGAAATCCAGCAGTTTGCTGCAGATGCTGGGGAGTAGGGATGCATCCCCTCCATCCCACGTTTCAGTTCACTTCAGTCAGGAGTCTATATGGAATATTTAACTACAGAATGACACTCATGCTCACAGCCAATTCTTGCTTGGCCTTAGTTTATCATTAAAAGATTGCCTTTGTTTTGTTGAGTTTAGAAGACCTATCCTATCCTAAAATCTTCTATGAGGATCTACATATTATTAATGACAATTTGATGAATAAGTATGTTCACATCCAACTAAAATGGGAAATTCAGAATTTTTTTTAAAAGCAATCAGTTTTTATTAGTTTCATTTACTCTCCTGGCATTTCTCTGATTTATTTTATTTTACTAACTTTCCTACACTATCTGAAAACATTGCTCACGGGTTTGTTTCCTCAGTTTCCTCCAAATGGTTTTTCTATACAGTCATATCTATTCAAAACTGAAATATTAAGATATCATCATCCTGTAGAAAGCAATGTCATGGCATTCTTAGAAAAACCACAAATTTCAATTCAAAACCAGGAAGTCCTCTACCCAAGAGTAAGGGTCTTATAGGCTTAAAAGAGGATTAAAAATACTCAGCTGAGGGCAAAAATATAACGCAAAAGGACCTGGTAAAGTTTGAAAAAATACATTTACATCAAACTCAGCCAGGTGGGTTCACCACAAGCTACAGGCAGAGTATTCAGGTGCTCAACTACACAGGCTACAGGCACAGAGGCATCCGTGCTGGCTCCAGGCATAGCCAGCTTGGACTCAGAACTCACAGAACCAGGTTCACATGGCCAGTGTCCAACTGGCTCAAGTGAGTATTAGCTCTCCAATATCTCATCTCAGTTACACTTTTACTGTGCATCTTTACAGCATGATTTGACTGTGTTCTGAATTATCTATATTTGCTTTCCACAGCCACCAGTGTCACTGTCCTTCCCCGCTCTGTCTCCTTCCACCACAGATTAGAAGATTCTTGCATCAGTTGAGTGGCAAATTACAAAACAGTGAGGATGTAGTTGAAGAAAGCTCTGTACCATCTCCATGAAACTAAAACACTTAATTGAAATTGAGAACACCATTCAGTGAGCATAAATATGAACTTTAAACAGTTCTTTGCTTCAATACTCACATCAGCTTTGCTGTATCCTCTTTTGTAAGTCTATTTTCATACTCCCAATGCATGGAAACCAGTTCAAAGATACTTCAGGCTTACAAAAAGTATCCCAAAGTGCTTCAGAATTACTATTTAACATCTTCCCCAAAAAATAAAACAAAAGGGTCCTTTTGTTCTGAATGACTCTGACTGAGAAATGGCTTGGATTTACCCATCCTGATATTTCATTCTCTCTGAGAATGCACAATTTGGAAGCAGAATGCTCTAAACCCAGGCAAGTTATTAAAGGCTCTTTGGCAAACTGACAAATTCTATGCAACAAGACTTGATAGCAAAACATTTCACCAACAATTTGACAATTACACTTTGGAATTGAGGACTAAGGCAACTTCTCCTTTACAAAGAGTTACTCTGGGCTTTTTCCTCAAAACAGTATATTCTAAAATGTAAACTGAAGATTAGTGTTTACAGGTTTATCATGCAGTCATTTTCCTGTCCTTGGAGGTAAAGTATGTTTTAGACAAGCTGTCCAATTATATCTTTTTTTAACATGTAATGAAATTATTTTTACTGTAAAGTTCATGCCCTTGTGCTTAATGTAACACTGATGTAAGCCACCTTTTGTCCCACAAGCTATTCTGCCCTTATCTGGACCCACACTAAAATAAAAACAAAGGATGTGTTACTGTGGCTTAAAATGTCTTTAAGTCTGGCTGGTGGTGAGAGACTGCAGTGAGAGAGTTCTCACATTAACCCTGCATTTCATGACTGTCCCTGCAAACGAAGTCAAATGTAAGGCTGCATAAATAGCATTTCTTGGTTTGACCATTGGACAAAAGCGAGAATGAAAGTACAAGCCACACAATGTTTTTGTTTGTATTCATCTCAAATGGGAGTTTTTAACAAATCCAAAATTAGCCAATACACGTTTAAGCACTTAGAAAAATATAAAGGATCCACATAAATACAGAAGAAAGCACCCAACATTCCATTTTAATCAATATCCTACTGCATATAGCATTTCTTTAGTCATAGGTAAGTGAAACCCATTACATTCCAGGAGAAATGTCACTGCTAGCACATAAAGTTTTCTAGAGTGGCATAAAACTTCAGCCAGAGTTTCTAATTTTGCTATTTTACATGCACTGGAACAGATGTGTGAATCATAATCTTTAGTCTTTCAGACAACACAAACACATGCTTACTTGCTTGATAAATATATCTGCTTTGTGTGACAGAGCTGCAGAAGTGGAAAGTTCTCCCATCCCTGAAGTCAGTAGACAGAAGACAGACATAGATTCAAATCTTTCAGGGGAAAAACATAATTTCAGCTAATGTCTTTTGCAGCTCAGAAGAAGGAAATGTTATCATAATCCTGATAATGTTTGTGAAAATAAACAAACAAAAATCAAGAAACCCTCCCTCCACACTTCCAAATAGGAGTGTCCTGGAATTTTTCTGAGCCAAAACTGAGATACATTCAGTCTGACTTTAGAGGTAACACACAAGTCATTCAGCAAATATTCAGACTCCTGAGCTTACTTTGCATCTATGAAGTCAAATATAAGCAATATATCTTCTCTTCCCCTTTCCTCCAAGCATTGAGAGAGCAGGCAGCAGGGTATTCCACTTCTTTAAAATGATACTGTCACACAAAGTTAAAGCCTTGAAGTTCAGAGGTGAAGATGGAAATCACAGATCTACAAAGTCCACAATGCTATAATTGCATATCTAATGTTTGTTCATAGAAGCGAATGAAAACAGAAGATTTGCAAGAGCAGAGGCATTAGCAAGCAGCCATGAAAATGGATTTTTGTACTGAGAACAATAAGATTGATACTGGGGTTTCTACAGAGGAACTGAAGAAGAAACTGTCCTGGTTCCAGCCAGGACAGGATTCATTTTTACAGCAGCCAGGAGGGGGAATAGCTAGGACAGAGGTTTTTCTGTATCACCTCACATCACTGATTGAGGCAGTAAGAAGGGAATCTCTTCCAGGGAAAAGGTTTCCTTCTGGGTGGGTGTTGTGTGGCAGAGGAAGTGGTCAGGTATTGCATATTTTTTCGGGGGGGGGGGGGGGGGGGGGGGGGGGGGGGGGGGGTGTGATGTCTGTGTGAATCATTCACCTCTTTCTTGCACCCTCTGTGATTAGTATTGTTGCTGTTATGGTTGTCTTTTCTCACTGCTGTTTATCATTACTTAGTTAAGAACAATTAAGTAAATTGTTCTTATCTCAAGAATGGTAGTCTTTACCTTTCATGCCTCCAATTCTCCTTTCTGTTTCAGCGACAGGGGAGGGAAAGGGAAGAGTGGTTTGGAGAGTCAGTGGGAGAACTATGTCAGGTAGGATCACTCCTAAACCACAAGGCAAGTTAGAGGCAAAACTGAGCAAACCAATTTCCATCTGTCGGTGGTTAAACCAGTTTTAAGGCTCAGAAGAGACTAAAGGTTAGTGTTTACGGCTTTACAGAGATACAGTATTTTTACTGTGTTCACTCCCTTTTCTGTCCTCAGCAAGTGGCTGTTGGAGTGTTGAAACTTCCACATATCTACTTAGCCTCCTTAACTTGGACAAAACCTCAGTCCCATACCACCAGTTACAGCTGCAATACAACAAAGTAAGGCATAGTCTCCTATTCAATCCCTAATCTACAATTATTCAAGCATCAGATCATCATTCAATGAGAAACAGTTTTTGCATAATTAAAACTGAACCTCTTGTGCCCTTTAGTTGTTTCAAACTGCCCTGGGGAACTGAAGGATAATTAGTATGACCAATATCAAGAAGAAAGCAAGCTACAAAATTCATCTTTATACAAAGGCTTTAAGTCTTCTGTACATCCCAGGCACATACAAGCTTCAAATAACAATGACAGTACAAGGTACATAACTGTAAAAATCAGTCTACATTAACAGTTTAGTACCATTTGGCCATGCTAGAGCATGCGTTGTGTTGTACATGGGAGAAAAATAGGAAAATGTGTCTGCATTGAATGGTTTCTCTCTTCTTCAGATCCCAATATTTGACCTCATGCAGTCTGCTTGTTCCCTGAAGCACTCTGGTGGTTAAGTCCTCCCTCCTCAAACCCCACCCACAGTGGGAATGAAATGGGTGTGCTTTAATAGCAAACTCTCCGAACAGGGAAAAGTTTACATGTGTTTGAGGTGAGGCTCTACAGGCCCTAAGGACCTCCTACCCCTCACAAAATATCATGAAACTAAAAAAAAAAAAAAAGATTTGTACCAATGAAGAAAATCACTCATTGTACTGTTCTAGACTCTGCTTAATTTCTTCTGCTCCTTCTTATCATACATGAGAAATGTTGAAACAGAGATTGTACTAACAAGGGCCAACACAGATGTACAAAACACTGATGAAATTTGAAAAATTGAGGGCGGGGAAAGAAATAAAAGATCTTAATGACTTGCAGAAGTCCTTATACTGTCAGTAGTCATGTAGAATCTACTCTCAGTAGATTCAGCATGGCAGCGATCAGGAAAAATACAGCTCTCTTCTCAACAGCAGTCAGACAGGTGGAAAAGAAATGTCAGTATTAGAGCAAAAGCAAAGTTAATTAAAGCTAATGATAACACTGCCTTACAGTGAAGGGGAGCAATTCTACAGCTACATTCATCCCTTTGGGCTAAACTGAACAATCTGCAACTCTTGGTAATAATCACCTGCTTATGATGTGCTGTGTACGCTCTGCTTGGACAGGGAAAAGTCGCAGAGCAGGATGGAGAAGAGAATGCCAATGGAGACTATCCATGTTTCTTTCATTTCAGTCGAAATTTCAAGCTGAAAACTGATTCTTTTCACATAGAAACTATTTTTTCCTGAATTTCAGGTTAAAAATAAATACATAAATAAATAAATCAGGTTACCACAGTTACTATGGATCTTATTTTGAAGCACCAGATTATTGTTTTGTGTGATACCTGTGAAACTTCCTTCCACAAAATGAGAACTTATGGCACTAGAGAAACACACCCAACTCCCATTACAACCACATTTTTTTTTTTAGAATCATGGGAAGCCTGTACATAAGATCATTTTATCTTCCATATAATCAGTATAAAAATAAGATATTCTATTTTCTGAACAACTTTCTTAACTTGGATCCACTTCCACTGAGTTGTTTGGCCAAAAGACATCTGCACAAGAGGAAGCTCTCCTCAGTGGAGGGACACCCTGCCCCTGGAAATGTGACATGGAACACCAAGCCTGTCGCTCAGGATATGTGAAAGCCACATGGCACTTCAGGAACCCTTAAAATGCTTCTGACCTTGGCCACTCCACCAAAAAGGCACGGTGTCATATGCAAGATGAAAAGAGTTCATGCAGCTGAATATTTTGAACAGGTTGACACCTTATTTATCCCTGTACAGCCTCGCAACAGCAAAACACATGCCCCTGCATCCACAAAGAAAAGCTATTGTAATTCTCTCTGTATTGAGTTTCCTTACAGGCTTTCCTGCCCTCGATTTTTCACAGTAGGTGTGGCATGCCACCAGTGTGTTGGTCGTGGGGACAGAGCTGCAGTGATCACATTACAGCCATCCAGCACAGTACTTCACACTCAGGCCAAAAAAAAACCCTTTTGAAGCAAGTGTACAGATTTGTTCACCAGTGGCTGCAAAACAATATTTTCTTAAAATCCCCCCATCCTTGCATTTGAATTGAAGGAACACTAAGTACCTGTCCTCCAGGTAAGCAAGCACCTTCCCTGCAAGCAGCTCTGTGTGCCTTGGCAGCTCATAGCTGCCCTATCCACAACTCCTGCATGCTCAGCCAGCCCTTCAGTCTACAAACACTTCTGCCTTTCAAAGGATTTAACTTCATCCTTTAGAGCTGTACCCTTTCCCTTCAGTCTCATGCCTGGAAAAACCCTGCAATGCTTACACATCCTCTCTTCTCTTAGGCACCCTGCCCTCAAGACTTGGTTAAAGCAATTCTTTAGGCGTATTTTAATATGATGTATCCTCCCTAAGTGAAGAAACAATATGTAAATGGGTATCAGACCCATCTAAAGCACAATCACCATTAGTTCTGGATTTACTGTGATTGCCTAGTTCAAATGAGTCCAACAGTCATGCAATTAGCATCCAAGGTACACAGCAGCAAGTGCATTATCATCACACAGAAATTAAGAATAGTCACTGCAGCACCCTTCACTCCTCTGAGGACTCAGGTTGGAGTGCTTCACAGAGAAAAGTTGAATCCTGCTCCAAGGGCTCATCTACTTGAAGTAGGCTGCTTCCACAGGCCTCAGGGAAAAGCCCCAGCTTGCAGACCATGTCAGAAGCTAAACCTACTGGCAATCTCTGTAGTACTCCCTAGGTCTGTTCAAAGTAACTAGAGAATTAGTGTAAGATGAACAGAGTAGCACACTGAAGCAGTTGTCATCAAAGACACAACATCTATCTGCAGCTGGTGTATTTTACTTGAAACTACATCTTCCTGCTTCTCTGGATAGGTGTTCCCAATGCAGAAGCAGTACCAAGCTGCTGAAAGGGACCACCAGTGTCTTCCATGTCCATTACAGGCTGAACCACACTTGGAAAGAAGTGGTTTTTGTACAGCCTTCCTTCAAATAATCTTGTTTGTATATATGAAAACTGCTTTGTATACAATTATAAGTTAGGACAAGATGGGGATATTCAAACATATTCTGATGGGACCCCAATTCCCCCTAATTTTTGCTCTGGGTTGGGAATCCCCAAGCCTTGTCAAATGAGAGTTCCTTCCTAGACCACTGATACATTTCTTTCAGAAACAGATGCCTAAAAAAGGCACTATTATGCTTTCTTTCTTCATCTTCAACTCACAAATCATAGGTTTCAGTGCAGTTTAAGTGTAAAACTTCAGGCTACTGGAGGAAATATTCAAACAGCTACCCAAACAAAGTGCTTATATACTGTGGAGCACAAAGATCTCATAGTGCATGTAAGAAAATAGCTAAAAAAAGCAGCAGTTTCCCCTCCTGGGAAAACTAAGCCCATTCCTAGGACTGTCTTCTCTCAAGAACCCAGGTGCACTTGGTAGAAAAGTCAGAAAGATAAAGGAATTCAGTGTGTACCTTAAAGAGCGAGCAACAGAAGCACATAGAAAGGAGGAGGAAGGGAACACACATGCATTCATAGCTGTAATTTTCCTCCCGAGCAGATATTATACATGCTGAGGCTCTGCTTTGCATGAAGTGGATGGATGTGTGTCCAGCAATGGGAAGCAGTGGATTAACTCCTCCTCTTGTTATGGTTGTACACACAACTTTCACTTTCCCTATTTAAGTGCCATTATCCCTGTCCAGGAGTCTTCTTGCCTTCCTTCTATTTTCTCCCCATTCTGCAGGAGTGGAGAATGAGCAAGTGTCTGGGTGGCTGTTGACCCATGTCAACCCCCCACACTTGTATCATTATGTGCAAAATAGAAGCACAAAGACTGTAAATGGTGCATGTTAAGGGCTAACAAGTTTCAACACTAAAGGTATTTTGAAAAAAAACTATTCCCATCCTGAAAAATACATTATTTCACTTTTTTCAATCATATAACAAAAATCATTAAAGACATAAGCAGGTATAAAACTTAGAGTGTATATATATATGCACACACATACATGTGTGTGTGCACATGCACATATATATATATGAAATAAAGCAAAAGCACTAAATGCTTTCCTGAGCAACTTGACAGCAAACTTGCTCTGTCAAAATCTAGAGCTGAAAAAGCCAGTTGAAATAGATGGCTCTGAACCTGCCCCATATCACTGACTGTTGCTCCTGCACTGGGCCCCACAGTGCTCCCAGGGTGGAGAAAATGAAGGCCTGGTGTGCTTGTAGGATATTGTGAGGGCTGTGCAGTCACTGGCTGGGTGTGGTGCTACTGCAGCGCCTGCCCTGACTGAGCCCCTCATCACTTCTGTCCTGGTGCTGTCTCCATGTTCAGCCCTGCTGCCCCAAAGCCCTACACATGCACACCAATGTGTGTTTGCAAGGCTGTGAAACAGGGGCAGACCAGAATCGTCAGAGTCAAACATCACTGAGTTTTCAGTTTCATTGGGAACAGTTTGCATGGTTGTTTCCAAAACCAGTGATATTTACTTTAGTCCATGATGTTTGCTAGTCTCTCTACCAAAACTACAAAAGCAAATATGGTCTATAATGCCAAAATTCAAATCTATTATTGGTATGAATTCACTTATTATAGAAAAGTTATCCAACTGATCGAATTATAATCAGAATATGAAACAGATCTTTAAATTTTACTCGAATATGGCTAAAGAGCAACTAGAAATTCATCACTGCAGGAGAAGATGCAAACAGATTAATTCAGATCCATGTACTTTGTTAATCTACCATCTGTTAGACAATTATAGCATTATCCAATAAAGTCTTGACCACGTAGTACAAACAAATGAGACAATCGTGTCTAATAATTAATATGCAGGAGGGTTTTTTTTTGTATAAAATAAGCCACATCATTTTATTAGTGGTGTTCCCCTAATGAAAGCAAGTTTTATCATAGACTGGATACTGTAAAATATTTTTAGGACATGAAAAAAGCAGACAAAGGCTTTAAAGAGAAAAATAATATTAATCAGTATCTTCATTAGTTGCCTGCAGATCACAGATCTTTCTGATGATAATTGTTAAAAAGTGGGGCATAACCAACTCAGTTCTAAATTCCCCAGTGCAGACACACAATTTTTACATTTGTTGGAGGACATAAAGCTCATTAGTGGCAATGCGTCAACAATCAGTTTCAAAAAAGAAATTTGACAATGATCTGGGAAAAAACCTGCCATTTTAATGCAAGAGTTACTGTTCTTATTAAACACAGCTCTTCAAAAATGGAGAAACAGTGGTAACACATTAAACAATAGAATCCTGATTCTCCTCCTCTCTCTCCAATCATCAAATACTGAGGAGAAGCTTTTGTTCAAATTGCTTAGTTACTGCCAAGTTGTTTACTGACCTCTTAAATTTTATGTTACAGCATGCTGCTGTGGTAAAATTGCGAGCACAGATGAAATAGCTGCCTTTAAAAGCTTCTCCCCACCCCCACTGCCCCTCATTGTATAAGGAGCACAATTCACCTGAAGACTACTCAATTCCATATTTTTAAGATGAGGAACAGCTGCAGTGGGCTAGAAATGAATTATAATGAGGCATAATGCTCCACTTGAAGGGAAGTTTCCTTCGAGTACATCAACTTACCAATTACAGTTGCAGAAAACATTCAAGACAGATGTGAGAGCCAGGAACAAAGTGGAAACAAAAAACCTCACTGACCCATTGCCATCTCTGCAGCACAGATACCCTGCACACTTAGAGGTAACAACACATAGGGCCAGAGTGTCAGAACAACCTGCTACTTTTTTTTTCTCTTGAAAGCAGAACACGTCGTAATGAAGACAGGAATGGCAGCTTTTATCACTGATTAAATCTGCCTGCTTTTCATATATACTGGCAAATGCTAGGAACAACCATAATTCCCTTCGGTGGGTTGCTGCCAAACCAGATTGGTCCACAGTGCTGTGTCTCAGAGCAGAATCAACTGGCTAGAAAAACATGAGTAACTACACCTAAATACTTGATGGTTACTACTATTGTTATGTCAAAACATTTGTTGTGGTCTCTGCTTTGCATAGAGCAGGAAATATTTAACACATTTGGAGTGGACTTGGGCTCAGGCTAGTCAGCTTCCCCTTCGTTCCTGGGAAATCATTTCCAAACAGACAAAGGGCATGAGGGTACTCAGCCTGTATTTATGCAGAGGAAATTGTGCTGAGCATCTCATCACCTTCTGTGAGGTGACCAGTTTGGTGGATTTTGTTTGAGCAGTGCATCTTGTTTACCTTGACCTTAGTAAGGCTTTTGACACCATCTCCTGTAACACCCCTAGACAAGCTGACAAGGTATGAGTTAGATAAGCAGGCAGTGCGGTAGATGGGAAACTGGTGGAGCTGCCAGTCCCAGAGAGTTATGATGAGTGACACAAATTCCAGCAGGAGGAATGTCAGTAGTAATGTACCCTGCAGGTTTACCCTGGTGCCAGTACAGTCAACACCTTCAGTAATAACCTGGATAACAAAACTCAGTGTGCTCTCAGGAAGTCTGCAGACTTCCCAGTACAAAATTGGGAGGAGTGTCTGATACACCAGATAGTATTAGTCTGTGCTAGTCAGCAGGAATGTGCTGCCGTTCAGCAGGTCCTGGACAGAGAAGAATCTAATTTACCTCAACAAGGCAGGGTATGAAGTCCTGCACCTGTCCAAGAAAAACCCCAAGCACCAGTATATGCCAGAGACGAAGCGTTTGGAAAGCAACTTTGCAGAGGACAGTGTTGGGGGTGTGGTGAACCACAAGCTGACCACAAGCCAGCAGTGTACCATCATGGCAAAAAACTCCAACAGCATCCTGTCCTGCTTTAAGGTGTGATCATGTCTGGCAACCTGCTCTTATACAATTTGCTTGAGCAGGGGGATTGGAGCAAAAGGTTTTGAGAGGTTTCTTCCAGCCTCAACTCTTCTGTGTAGCTCTGTATGAGCAGAGATCTAACTAGCATTGGAATTACTTTAAACAATATCATGAGTCAGACCTAGAGGCTTTATTCAGTTCTTAGGGCCATACTAGGCAAATAAGATGACTAAGAACACCTTATTAGCTACATTAAAGTCATTGAAATTAGAAGCGAGTCATAGGGGTTGCCTCCAATGAGTGCCGCAATTCAGACCACATTGAAGCTCTTTCATTGCTCAGTGGGAATATTCAATGTTTAATCCGTGGACCCACAACTCCACAGGAGCAAAATCAAGATTGATATGTTCCATTCCAGAAATGTTTCCAAATAATTTATTTCTAACAACAGAAAAATACTTCAGTATCAGCACTATTTTGTTCCTTATAATATAGTGTTTTGTCTTCTATTCTGCAAGCACCCAAGCTACAATTTGTCAAGAAGTTTGTACTAATACATTGTTATGCTCCCTGAAATGGTTCAAAATTACTTTTCTGGAAATTGCAAAGTTGCAGTGCTAAGAAACCAATAGTTTTCTCCCTGTTTGAGATGGAAACAAGTACTCTGCTCATCAGTGAGACTGTTGTTGTAGGTCTGTAAAACACCTGACACCACACACCAGCTAGAAGTGAGGCAAGAAGTGCAAGATAAATTGCTATTGTGATTTGTAATCCCACTGAACCCCAACCCAAGCGTTGTGCTCATAGCTGAAGGCAGACATCAGGCTGTTACTCTAGGGCTAAGCCCTTTAAGAAGAATGAGGAAGGAAAGTGAGTGGGTAAAAGCCAGAGTTGTTCTTTCACTGGACTGTTAAATATCAAGTTCACTGGAGAAGTTATGGTTATAAAGGAGTCAAAACTCTATGTGAAAAATCACAGTCTGAAACCTATTTTCCCTGCAGCTTATGTCAAACTCTGCATCTTCAAATTGTTGTTAGGACCACCTAATTATTTAAGAAATGATGGTATGTCCAACTGACACAGAGCAGATGGCTCAGATCTCTGCAGGGGCAGCAGTGCTGCACATCTGGCTAGAGCAGATACAGCTACTGCTGGGGAAAAGAGGAAAGAGTGTGTAATGGTAGGACTCTATAAATTCATCCAATAAAGTAAATCAAGAATAAAATTACTTTCCTAGAGAACAACAGCATCCCACTCCACACAAAATCTGGCCTAAAAATGGATTAGGAAAAGACAAAAGGTAGTGTGGAATTATTCAATTTACTAAAGGAACACTGACTTGAAAAATTCAATTCAGGAAAATACTTTATTTGGTTTTAGTAGTACTTGCATTACTGCTTTACAAAACAGTAAGGGAATATAGCTTTAAAGCTTCCTGAAATGGAGAATTATTAGTAAAATAAAGATTCCCCTTGGAGAAATTCAGCAAGTATCTTGTTTCTCAATTATAAAGGCAGAAGGGAACATGAAAGCAAGAAAAAATGGGAGATAGCATTGAACAAACAGTGTAGCTTGCCCTAAGGAACTAAAGCATTGTAATAAAACATCTGTGGATCTGAAGATGCAGGATGAAAAACCCCAAAGTCTTAGGGACATCAATAAAAAAAAAATTTAGCAGAGTTTCATATTTGCTAGAGACATACTTTTAATGAACCATGTTTTTTAGGAAGATGTTTAAGGGAATAATGTATATGCAGTGTTAGAAGATAAAGCAGGACTAAGTGCCTCATCTACATCCTCATCTTACTGCTTTGAAAAGTCACATCATCTTTGTAGTAGAATTAATGGAAGGGAAAAACCTCACCAACACAAGAGCCTCAAACTAGCATTAGATTGTTTCCTGTCTCCAAAATGTCATAATCACATGCATTGCATTATGAAGAGTAATGGGCTAGAAATAACAAGTTGCTGCGTGCTTGTGGTAAAGATGTGCTGTGTGCAAGTGCAGAACAGATCTTACAGAGAGAATAGACTTTAAACAGTTCAATGTGTCACAATTCTAAGCTTAAACCAAAGCCAATAATAACTTATAATACCAGGTACAAGACATGATTTAAAATACCTGTTCTCTAGATCTCATCCTAGACAAGTACCAAAATTAGTATGGAACAACAAAGAACGTATCAATTGAGTCCTATGGTGAAACCAGAAAAAAAAAAAATCTATTACACTCTTAATTGCACATATATGAATCTAGAGTTACAGCTGAAATTGATGTTATTTCATACATTGCAGCTTAACAGGGAGTACTATGGGAAAACAGAATGTGAGGAGTTTTTTATACCTTTGATAGATTTTGTAGTTAAAACATGCTTTATTACAAGGCTGCAAATGGCCAGACAGGAACAGCTATTTCACAGTCCTAGAAGATTTAATAGCTATGTGCTAACACTTGTTACATTTATCTCAGAAGTTGCCCAGGAAATTTATTATTATAATGCCAGAAGGGAAGTGAGAAAAAAATCACAATTGTTTTCTTGGTACTTCAAAATGGGAACAAAAATAGAAATGTGAACACTTTGTTGATGCCCTGAAGTATACTCTATAGCACCTGTAAAAATAACAAAACCAAAAGAATCCAAAAATACTCATCCCTTTATTTCCAAATGCAACCTGTCCACATACTTGGTAAGAATTGCTGTCTTAACTAAGCTTGAAATGGATCTGCTTGTTTCTCCTTACTACTTCTTTCAGGGTCTTATACAAAAAAACTGTAATACACTTTTACACTTTCATGTTCCAAGCTATTCATTGAAAAGGCAAGGATGTGGCAGAATGGATGCAACTTATATATTAAAAAAAAAAATTTTGCTTTGTTGAGGCTTCTCATTCCCTCAGTGGAAGGAAACTGGCAGTGGCTAGTTTGAGAAAGGCCCTAGACTGCCTGTTTGGTCTAAATGAGCTGGAAGCCTGCTCTCATACGAGGTCTCCTCTGCTTTAGGTCTGCTGACTGGCACTGTTATTACCTAAGCAATATATGAATCACATGTTTTGACTTCAGAATCACAGGAGGAACACTTTCAATATATCAAGTCACTAGGAATGAGGCTAAATTACAGCCAGTTTGGAAATGTCCACTCATAACTATTTTTGTTTATACACCACAGCATTTAGATGTCCTAATCACAGGCCCAGTCCCTACAATATTTGATCCTGCACAAACATGAAACAAAGGTATCCTTAGTAGCTGAAAGAGATTTACATTTCCAGTTCTAAGAGTAAAAGGTGGCTCTAGGTTCTACAATGTAGCAGAGGTATCGACATTTGTCTTCCTCCTAGCAAAGCAAATCAAATCCATTTCTGTTCAGCAGAGACTGTCATCTAAGAAGCAATTCTGAAATTAAGGTTTTGAAATAAAAAGCTGATATGGGACCAGACCATAGAGGGATTTTTCATACAAAAACATTTATGAACCGAAACTCTCACGGTCACTAGAGTCACCAAGACCAGGTATTGATAGAAAAATCTACTTTTACATTGACAGTGGCATACTGTATTTAATGCAGTGAGAGCTAGGTGCTAACTTCCCACTGCCTGGTACATACATTCTCAAGATATCACCTTGTCTTGTGAACTGACAAAAAAAATGAAAACTCCAGCTCCTAAGTGTTGGTCATGGGTCTTCCAAAGGAACAGAAAAACATTACAGCTTTTGTTTGTGCAGGTATGGTTTTGACTGATGTGGGCAAGGACACATGCAGGTTGTGAAACCCCAGAAAACACCTTTTACCTGTACTAAAAGCAAAAAATACACATTTTGAGGGTTTCTGTGGCTCAAAAATCCACATATATATAGACTATGCTGCATTGACCTTTGGAAGTTTGGATTGAGCTAGGTTTCTTTTGTCTCGTAAATTCTCTCCCCCATCCCACTGGGGGCTAGTGAATGAGTGGTTGGGTGGGGCTTAGTTGACAGCTGGGATTAAATCACAACAAGATTCTGGCAAAAATCTTGTAATTTTACTCTGTCAAAATCTGCATTTAACATTTTCAAACCTGTGATGCCTTGATTACAACAAGCAAGTAGCAGATATCTGTTTTAGTGAGGAAGTACTATTCTTGTTTGGAAGTTTTCATAGGTAGGTCCTGTACTCCAATTAATCTTGAGGAGATATAAAAGCCCCTTGATAATAAAAAGGAAGAGTTAAACAACAGTTATACCACAATTAGTAAGTAGTCTCTCATGTGGTGATCCCTCAGAAACTCAAGAGAGTAAACATGGAAGTTTCATGTACTACAAATAACCCAGACCTTATCTTTTACTTTGATATTAGACTTACTTTCAGAATGAATTTTTCTTATTAATACTTAATGAACACTTTTAGCAAGGGACTAATATTGTTCTCAGCTGATATATGGCTTATGAATACTAAATCTGTTTAAAAGTTAAATTATCTTTGATATCCAAACCAAAGAATAAGTCTTTTACATATATATTTTAATATATATTTAATTATATAAATATTTAATGATAAAATAATATATTCAAGATTTAATATTTAATATATATGAAAAACAGGGATTAAAAATTATTTACATTTATAAATCAATCAAAATAATCTGAATAGCGTGTAGTCTAATCAACCTATACTGTCGGAACAGTTGTCTCATATTAGACAGTTGATCTTAAAACCAAAAAGTTCTGTGTAGAAATTTTATAATAAATATTCTGCCAAACATACTGTTTTATAAAAGCTGAAATACTTCAGTAATGTTATAATACTCTGACCAACATCTTTTATATTTAATCAATGGGACTCAGGATGGAAAATAGCTCTTTTGACATGAACTAATTTTGAACTGTCCAAAGGTTTGTTTTCCTTTGAGCACAAAATTATGTATTTCTAAATGTCTAATGTTTCATAAAACCCAACTAGAATCATCCACACTGCTCTCCATGCCTGGAGACCTTATTGCAAATAGGTTTTTTATTACATCTCCTTAAACTCATCACTTAAAAGCTTCAGTAGTCAAAATATTTTACACCTGAAGTAGTTATCTTAGTTCCTTATCCTCATCTCTTTCAGTAAGAAATTATTACTTGTATTTTATAAAAGAATGGTGCTGGGGATTGGCTTCCTTCCTCTTTCATAGCTGCATTAATTTTCACAATTTTCTTGCCTGAGGATTTATGGAGGAGTATCGACACCCTTCCAGCAATTCAAAGGTACGAAAACGTGTCCACAAGAGAGAAGCAGAGCACATTGTTTGTGGGGAAGTTGCTAGAGGACCAAAGAAAGAAGCTCACCTGGTCAGACTTGGGATGTCTTAAGAGATCTTAAAGTAACAGATGTATCAGTTACATATCTAGCCTGTGTTCTTACATATGTGTATATAGACACAAGATTCTGAACTTAGACAGACATAACCTGCAGAGAATATTTTAATTTTTTTAAATCCCAAAGGTTTGAAATTAGGCAGAACCTACATAAGTACATCCTGAAGTATGCATTTCAGCTTTAATTGTATCCAATTCCCTTTTTCAGCTATCTGCTGTGTGGTATTTTTTTCCCCTTCAGGTGATTTTTACATAGATGAGTAGGATTTGTGGTGATTCCAACACAGCGAGGAGCCCAGATTGTAATATTTGTCCACGGGGTGTGAAGGAAGCCCCTTTTGTCATACCATAGGAGAGGGCGTATGACAAAATAACCTGATAGGGCTTGATCTACATAAAGCAAGGAAAGCATATCATCCTTGCAGTTTAAGACAGCATCACACAAACCAGCGGTTGTAAGTTGGACTCACAATGAGTAGGATGACTCTCAGACTAGAGCTAGTTTTAAAATACCAAACAAGTTCACTAATAAACCTAACTTCCCTAAGTTGTTTAAAATCCAGCAAAACAAAGGCAGTATGTTCCTAACACAATGTTCTAGGCCTGGAAAAGGGCTTCAAGGTCATGGCTTGTCTTACCAAAGACAAACCTCAGAGATGAAGGGTAGACAGTGATGCTTGGACTGCATTATAGAGAACACTGGAGAAGAGATGGATAACACCAGCATTATGGTCCTGGGAGACTCCAATCCTTGCAACACTCATAATTACAAGAGACATTATTCCCAGGGTAAAAGACACAATAGCACTGAAATCCTGCAAGTCTAAGTTATAAATGAATTAAACAGTTCTCTCTGGCAGCTGCTGAACAGTTACTCTTCAGCAACCCATAAAGCTTTCATGCAGGTTACAGCCAAACAAGACAAAATGAGCTCTCATCATTTTTAGTTGGCTTACAAGTCTTCAAATAAGCTGTCAAGAGAATGACTGTGAAAAGTGTAGTATGAATGATAATGAAAAGACTTATATGAATTTGGTGCAACATCATTAGACTACATGGGTTGTGATGGCAATTAATATCCTACACAGGGTCTACAAACTAAGCAGAAACATAGCATTATATGAACCACACTACCCTAAAAATAATTCCTCAGCACTACAACTATGGGAACAACAATGATAAAGAAGTAGAGAAATTCTGCAATGACGTGAGTAAGCTCTGGCAGCTGCCTCTAAGTGGGAGCACAGTCTCTGGATGGCATCCATCAGCTCTGGCCCCACAAAAACATGTGCACAGCAAAGCACATGCATACCAAGTCAAACAGCAGAGACACTTGTGAGTCAGGATGATTCAATAACAAAGTTAGTTTTGCCCATTCATAAGCCATCAAGATGATGTTCAGCCATCATGCCAGCAGATGTAAATTAGGTGAAAGTTATCATTCTTTCAGAAAGTGCAACTCTGCCTCAAAAATAAACAAAACAGTATTTCAAAACCTACAAAATGGCAAGACAAAAGCTCTACACTTCATTTTGTACCTTGGTAGACAAGTTATCAGAGGGACCTCCAATTACATGGGATGGTGTGAGCAAGACAAAATACCTAATCCTAAGGTCTTTCAACACTGTCCATGGAATTTGATTCTCTTTACATTTCATAGCAATAACAGCATCTCCATGCATTTTGAATGCACCTACCACAGAACAGAATTGTCTGTCCCACCTTGGCCCACAGGCTTTGGGCTGTCTCAGCTGCATTTGCTTCTCTTACCCATCTCCCCTCTATGTATCAGAGCAGCTCTGAGGAGACATGGTCTGCAAATGAAGGAACATGCTTTCCCTTTCACCAGCAAAGTGGAAAATGTTTCCTAGCCTGAATTGCCCTCCAGCCCTGGAGGACTAGTATTTCTTTAACTAAGAACCAGTCATTCCTCTGGGTGAGGAATTACACTTTGGGCAGATAAAGAGTGTCAGGCTAGACAAATTTTAAAGTACAAGTAGACTCATTAGGTCTTATGATCACCACTGACTACCAGGATGTGTTGGAGAAGCCACTTTTCATAGCTTTATACTAGCTTTGAGCATGTTCCATGATATAGTACTTACAAGGCTTGCAGACAGCTGTGAAGCATTTCCAAACAGGCTGTTACAAATAATTCTGAGTAACTGTCATTCAGTAAGACTTTACAGACATTGTTGCCTCCTTAGAAAAAAGATTGATGGAGAACATTAAATCGATACAAGTCCAAGCTTATCCTTGGCTTCAGTGTGAGATTGAAAACCAGGCTTCAAGCACTTTGAAAGCCTTTGTATTTTCTTCAAGATCTGCATAGCACTGACCAAGCTTGAAAGTTCTTGAGCTGCTCTAGGTCCTCAATAATATTACTAGAATATTATCAAGTAGGTGAGATAACAGAAAGCATTTTTCTACTAAAATCATTAAAAAGAAAGTTTTATGGTGTCTGGGGTCCTCTGTTTGCCTCCCTATTTCTTGACAGCAGCCAAGTCCCACTGCCCTGTCTGATATCTAATAGATGTCATAAAAAAAAGAAAAAAAAATTGAGAGACTCCTTTATGCCAACATTGAACTCTCACCTTCAAATCTTAGAGGAAGTTCAAAGTTCTTTACCTGTTGAAGATTAAGAGCAGAATGAGCCCTCCAAAGCTACTATTTCAGAAATACATAGAAAATAAGTCCATTTAGTACAAGCAGGTCTATAGCAGGTCTTTGCTTTTGTCTTTATTATTTGACATCACACATTAAGAATTGAGAAGTAGTAAAATTGTATTCTAGTGTGTTCCCATGCAGCCATAGACATCAACAGGAATTACCACTATAAACCAGGAGTAAATCTGGCAGTAATAAGAAGTAAGATTACTCTGATAAAATAGAGAAATTCTCATCAATGAAAGCCACCTAAGGCTTCAATGGTTCAGAGATTTAGGGTGCAATTCCTTTAATCTGAAATTGGATGACTAAAACAGGTCAGATTAATCTCACTCTGTTTCTCTACCTGTTTCTCTCTAGTGACAGTACAGACAGCCAAAGGTGGCCACTTCCAATACGGACACAGGAAGAAAGATAAACTTCCCCTTACTCAAGAAGTCTACAAGCTACCAATAAGCTCTGTCTCCACAGGAGAGTACCCAAGATGTATCAAAAAATGTTTTTATATTAGGAAGCAACAATTCTGTAGAAACTCTTAGAAAAGTAATTTGAAATGCTGAGAGGAAACATCCTAAAACAAGAACAATTAAAAAAAAAAAAAAGAAGAAAGTAGACAGTACATCTAATTGGAATTGCTAAACAACAAGACCTACCTCTCCACCTCACTTACCAGAAAAGATACATTGCAAAGACCTCAGTTTGTCAACTCTCACAAAAATAAAATCTGAGGAAGGCTTCATATGCAACAGAGGCAGAACCATTTAAGATAAAAGGCAATACCAGCACTAAAATAAATATGAATAAACTGTCTTTGAATCTGCCTTAGTAAAAAAAAAAAAAAAAAAAAAAAAAGAAAGAAAGCTTCCAATTTTCACAGAAGCTCTACTACAGAACAGCCAGTCTATAAAAGGGCAAAGAACCCTGTTAAATTGAAGATATACTATAACAACCTTCTCAGAGATTTATATACTACAGCAGCTGTAATGGCAAGAGAAAAGACAAGATTACTTAGGAGATCCCTTCCAATCCTATGCTCTTAATTTGAGTTTCTGGTAAAGAGCAGAGGTCAAACTGATCAAAGAGAAAACAGTACCAGTGTTCAAGTAATTCTTGAACAACTTCAAATCTCTACTCTTCTTTCCCCATCTCAACCCACTCTCTCTTCACCTTACCCTAAGACACTAGTGCCAGGGAGACTAAGCAGGCCTGCTGTTTTCTGCAATTAAATCTTCTGTCTTGATAGCAAAAAATGAAAACAACAGCTTCCAATCCCTCATTCTTCATTTAACATAGAAAGAATGCTATACAGCCATACAATAGAAAATAACTTTAATACACCCAGCACTACTCTTACTAATACACTATTGATACCTCACGTCAAAGCTGAAGGACAACACAGATAGACAACTCTGGTAAAACACTTACTTTAGAAAACTACACACTATTATATATATTTACCATAACTAACAATCAGAGATAATCCAGAAAACACACACTATTTTCATTTGCAATGTAGGTTTACCTTACCAGAAGTTTCCTTGTCTCACTTGACCAGAGCTGCACAGCACAAAAACCCCCAGTACTGCATGGTAGGCCCCAACTAAGAACTGGCTGTAATGAAAAGAGACATTTCACCTGGGCCATGCAGGGAGGTTCTTCTCCTCTTTGGGAGGATAATCAAATATCAGAATTAATGAAAGCAAAGCAGCAACACCTGTGAAGGTGGCACTGACATTCAGAAAAATGGATTCCTAAGGAAATTTTCTAGGCAAGACTGTATACTGAATGTCCTAGGGTGACTTTATGGTGCTTGTATCCCCAAACATCTGTTCTGTTTATGTATATGTTAAGGGTATTTTACCTAAGTAAAATAAAAATATAGAACAGCTGCCATCTCTGCACTGAGATCTGGACTACTATAACAGTAGTAACACAAAAATGTTTTAGAAAAAAAAAAAAAGGTTGAATGCTCATGTAGCAATTTTTTTTAAACACCACAAACCTACTCCCATATCTGAAGAGCAGACAGCACCCAGAAGCATGCCTAGTTTTCAGATCCACTGTGGTTAGCTCGGGAGACGGGTGCCATGCCACTGCCACTCCTCTTGGTACTCCCTGCACTGCTTTACACTCTGTTCAGGAGGGAAGAGGCAGGGACTCGAGGTGCCTGTGGCTGCAGGAAACCTGCACAGGGAGAGGCACGTGCAAGGGTTGCTGGTAAGAGGGGTAGAAGATGTTCTTCTGAATGGCAAAATGCAGAAAATAGCTCAGCTACGGTCTGTCAGGGAAGCCAAGAGTGTAATGGGATCAGGGAATTGTGGGTGGCTGCTGGTGGGAATAGGGGAGTTTTGTGTGGTGTTAAGGCGGTGGATACCACCAGCAAGGGGATGTGTTTGTGCAGTGCGCTAAAGGTGTTTAGAATTCCCATTTAAGTTTGATTAAAGGACAAGTTTCTTCAGGCAATTACTGATGGAAAAAAGTCATCATTCAATGGAGAAGGAAGTGGCTCAGGACAGCAGTCATATACTTTAACTATTTTGGGTGAATTGATTTCACTGACCAAAGTAACATCACTTTTAGCTAAACTCTGTGACAGAAAGCAACGATTCAATCCATTTTGTAGCTGAAGCCTTGACCCAGTGATCTTGTGAAAAGATGGTGGTGGGCACTTTGTGTGAGTTTTAATTGCAGAGGTAGTGTGTTTGGATAACTTTCGCCTAAGCACTAAGAGGCTCATGGGGGCAAATCACTGTACCTAAGCAGCTTACCAAACTAGAAAAAATAAATAGGAGTGGCTTTATATGATCCACTCAGAGCTAGAAAGTAGTCCAGAACTCAAAGAAGACTGTACTGACATCAAGACAAATCTCAACATGAAGAAAGAATATGATGCTATAAATAGGAAAGGATATGTGAAGTATCCCCTCCAAAATGCTGCTGAGCCTGGCAAGTAGGTGTATAGTGAATACATAGGTTATTTCTGAACAGACAATTTTTCAAAAATTACACATTTAATGTTTTCTGAGATGCTAAAAAGATTCATTGCTGCTCTTAGCCAAGTTCTTCTCCCCTAATTGCAATACAATGCTATTAGCCAATTCCCCTGGCCTCTCCGGCTCTGACAGTAATCTGAACCTAAGATAATGTTTTTCATTTTGATTTTTTTCTGTAGACAAAATCAGCAGCATTTCCTTCCTGACAGTATGACACAGGCTACAGACAGCCTGGCGCCAAAGCTTTCTGCAGATCAATATATTTAATGCATTTAAAGTGCATAAAATCTCCCAGGTTAGTCCTGGGTTGCTTGAGGGAAAAGAAAGCCAAAAGTCTAGGGAACACTGAATATATGGATTTAATATGTCATTTGCTTATTTAAGGATCTCTTCATTTTAACAAAAAACCAATTTAAGTAACTGGGGTTCAATTTAAAGTATTTGTATCAAAAATTTTTGGTAAGCATGGAGAAAAAAATTTAATGTATTAAGTGGAGTCAGATACACTGAGACATAGGCTGGTGGGAGGCTTTTTAAAGTGAATAAATGCCAAAGATTGTGGGAACAAAACTATTATCAATCCCATAATACCAAATTTCTTTCTTCCCATCTCCCAAATTTATTTTTATCACTTGAATATTGCTTCAGTCATTCTGGCCTTTCCCAGTGGCTTTCCTCATTTACTTAAGTTGCTTCTCATTTTTATTAACCTCCCATCTTTATTGCTCCAAATGATTATTTTTGCTTGTTGATAAGTTTTACTGCCTCTTAAATACAACAGCCAGAGGCAATCACACAAGGAAACCAGTCATTCTCCCTATGAAGTTTACCAGAATTGTTTTTTCTTTCATTCAGCCTCAAAAATTTCATAAGGACTTCCATTTACCCTACATACTTCCCACCTTCCACTCAAAAAAAGCATCTAACAAGAAAAAAGGAATGAGCCTCATTAAAAAAAGCTGCCATCCTTTTTAGTCTCAGTTCACACCCATCATTAAAACATTATTATCTATATTAAAACTTAAAAATACCATAGAGAAATTGCTACCTTGTTGTCAATCTTCAAAAGATACTAAATAATAGTGCCCCAAGTTTACTATATGTCTTGCAAAGCAGAAGCATTTTTGTTGCTCACAACTGGAAGAGCAACTTAATAAACTTCAGTTCTATGCACAACATTGGGCTGCCAAAAACAGTGAATGAAATAATATTTTCCACCTTAACATAGTATTAACTACAAAGCTCACGCACACACTGCTTTAAATGTAAATATTAATTATTTCATGCTAATATTTTAGCAAGAATGAGTGCAATTATTTCATCAAAGTAGATGCAGTGGGAGGTAAGAAAGAAGTGGCTGTTACTGATTTGTGGGAAATAAATTTAGTCTTCTCTTGTATAGATTAGGTGGTTAGAAAGGGAAATGTTGCCTTTCTGTTACATCAAAAGGTCTGTGACCTTTTGGTCAGTTCCAGCACACTTGTGCTTTCTCCCTAAGTCCAGAATAACTCAATAATATTTGTGAAGCATTTACAACACTTTTAATAGGGTTTTTATTGAAAATCTGGATGTGAGATTCAAGGTACTTCACACAATCGTTAAAGTTAACATCACTTATTTTTCTTTCTGAGTGCATCCCACTCTGCTAAAAGCACTCAGCCATGGTGTGTCATAGCACTACAAGAAAGTTGGTCCATGCCGCAAATTCCAGGACAGTCTGACTACAGCAGCTCTTGGGAATGACATTTTATTCCTTTGTAGCAAGTAGATGCTATATATTTTATATATATATATACACACACATATAAAAAAAATATATATATAAGTGTATAAATTGCATCGTCTGGGTACAGAACAGTAGAACAGGAGAAAACTAGAGAAACAGCTTCAGGTTTTATGCACTGTTGTCTTGCGCTTGAAAGGGAAGGAACCATCTGTGAATATTTCACCCTGGGACCAGGTCTGCCTGATGCCATGTCAGGGTATCAAATCAAACTGCACATGCTCTGCTTCACCCAGAAACTTTATGTGATACCTATCAAAGTTCCTAAAGAACTCAGTGATCAAAAAAGTGATGATTCCCTCTAAGAAAAAAAACTGTCTGCTTTGGGCCCTGAGGCTTTTGTGCCTTGAGGTTCTTGTGGTGGAAAAAATCCAGCGTGGAAGCAAGTAAGCAATGAAAATTTTCACATTAATTCACTTCACAATGCTAACTGTCCTCTACATAATCATCTCAGTGAATCAGCTCTTCCTAACTGCTTGCCCTCTGCTAGTCAGCAATGCACAACAGAACGTATGCATTTCAGAAAACAAGCACCATTTCCCTTGGGGCTATTCTTCCTTCTGACCTAGATGAAAGAAGATTTTGCCCAAGTTTTCTGAAGGAAGATTTTGCCCAAGTTTTCTGAAGGAATGGCTGTAATATAACATAATGCTTTCATGCTAAAAAGGCAAAAATATGTACAATAAGAAGAAAAAAGGACCATTTCACCTAAACAGGACTTCAATATGAGCTGCAATGTTTGTTTAGAACTTGCATTTTCAGGGATCTCAGCTGTAATTTTTTGCATCTACATTACAGGCCTCAAAATTTGCACACTATTTTCTAGACGATGAAAACATCTGTTCTAGCCCTTAAGTTTAAATATGGCATACATGACACTGTAGCGTCTAGGGAGTCCAAAAAAAATGGATATAAACTTTTTAGAAGGGATAGGCAAGGAAGGAGAGGTAGTTGGGGTAGTCCTGTATGATAGGAAGCGTTTCAACTATCTAGAGCTTTATGATGAGTTGAATGTTTATGAATGTTTAGCGGGAAGGCCAACAGGGCAGATATCCTCGTGGGATTCTGTTGTAGAACACCCAAGCACTTAGAGAATGTAGCAGAGGAAGTTTACATTGGATATTAGGAAACATTTTTTCACTAAAAACATTGGCATAAGTTGCCCAGGTAAGTTTTTGAGTCACCATCCCTGGAGGTATTTAAAAGACATGTAGATGTGGCACTGAGAAATATGGTTTAGTGGTGGATTTGGCAGTGTTGGATTAATGGTTGGATTTAATGACCTCAAATGTCTTTTCCAACATTAATGATCCTGTGATTCTATTACTCAGGCAGGCAGGCAGGCAGCAGAAAATATATTCTGCCTCCAAATTTTGTACTCTTTTATATTCTGGTACTGTACGTAAATACTCCAGTACATTCCACTGGCATAAGAACCAGAGGCCAATTTCCTTTCTACTGTGTATTGGAATGGCTCAACCCATTGACTTCAAATAGCCTGTGTTATTTCATTCCAGTAAGGAGCTTGCCCCAAGGGTCTTGCTAACACTTTTGATCATAAACGCTAAAAGGGTAGTAATCCTCAAGCTCAAATGAATTTACACACTAGATTTCTATGGCTCAGAAGAAGCAAAAGCTGTTCAATCTACTGTGAAAAGCAGGAATTTGTCTAAAAATGAAAAAAAACCAAACAAACATTGTCAAAATATGCATGTATATGAGGGTTCCAAAATATAAATTATTCACTCCTAAGCACAGAGCTAAATATTATGGATGATAGCCCATAGCAGTGCTTTTCTGGAAGCTTCTCATAAGGAAGACAAGTGCTGAAATTTTTAAACCGTGATTCATGCAAAGCAAAAAACCCATTGAAGCCACCAGGACCATTCATCTTGCTGTGGGGTGACCTATACCTCTCCTTCACCGTGCAGGACTAGAAATCTCAAGCATCATAAGGGATAGCTGATGCCACTCTTATTTTTTGTAGCCATAAAATGAGTTACAGCAAGAGACTTTAAATAACAGCAAGATGTGAATCACAGAATCACAAAATTGTTAAAGTTGGAAAGGACCTTTGGAGATCATCCAGTCCAACCACCTGCCAAGGCAAGGTCACCTAAATCAGGTCACACAAGGATGCATTCATGTGGGTTTGGAATGTCTCCAGAGAGGGAGACTTCACAAGCTCCAGGGGCATTATGTTCCCTGGGCAGGAGGTCCTCTGACATCCTCAATGTAAAGTAGTTCTTCCTCATGTTGAGGTGGATCTTGTGGTTTTATTTACAGCCATTGCTCCTCATCCTGTCACTGGGCACCACTGAAACGAGTCTGGCATCATCCTCTTGACAGCCACCTTTGAGATATTTATATGCACTGATGAGATCCCCTCTCAGTCTTCTCTTGTCCAAACTAAACATCCCCAGCTCTCTCGGTCTCTTCTTGTAAAAGAAATGCTCCAGACTCCTCATCTTTGTGGCCTCTGCTGGACCCTCTCCATTACCTCCTTGTCTTCCTTGTGCTGTTGATTCCAGAAAAGGGATGAGTACAGCAGCAGGATCATCTCTCTTGACCTGCTGGCACGCTCTTCCCAATGCACCCCAGGATCCCCCTGGCCCCCCAGGGCACTGCTGGCTCATTGTCATCTTGTTATCCAGCAAGACTCTCAGGTCCTTCTCTGCAGAGCTGCCCTCCAGTCAGTCAGACCCCAGCCTGTGCTGGGACTTGGGGTTTTTCCTCCCCAGGCACAGAACCCCGCACTGGCCTTTGCTGAACGTCATTAGATTTCTCTCTGCCCGACTCTCCAGCCTTTGAAAGTCCTGAAGAGCAACACAGACTTCAGGTGTATCTGCTACACCCCACAGTTTTGTACCATCGGCATAAGATGGTACAACACACTACATCTGCAGGCTAGATTTATTGCACGTATATAATGATTATTCTGAAGAGGAGATAATTACCAATCACTAATTAAGTTAGTCAGATATGAAGAAAGCTGTTACAAAATTTTGAGTGTCCCGTGATTCAAAGAGGGACTGCAATAGCAAGGAAAAATGCCAGACAGCCAATTAAAGGTCTGGTGATTGAGTAGTGCAACAGGAACTTCTCATGTGGATTGCTAGATCTTAAACTAGCTATAATAGCTCAGGGAAAAATCACAAGTTTAATGTGAACAACTCCTTTCCTAAAACAAACACACATCTGCTCAAAAGACATCAGCCTCAAAAAATATTAAGAAAGGTAATAAAGTTATGGCTTCTTATAACTTCCTGGAACAGCATTTTCTCACTGGTTACCTACCTTAAAAGCAAAAAACAAAACCAAACAAGCAAACCCCAAAACCCAGCGGAAAACAGAACAAACGAAAACCAAACCAAGAAACCCCAAACAAACAAACAAACAAACAAACAAACAAACAAACAAACAAACAAACAAACAAACAAACAGCAATGACAAAGACGCAATAATAGCTGAAAAATCTTATGGCAATGAAAAACTTGCTCAAAAGACAAACCAGACCACATATTTTTTTACATAATCATTTCTCAAGAAAAATATATTTTTTCACTTTTTATTCAGCTACAATTTTGTAAAGATCTCTTGGAATTTTCTACTGTGAATGTTGCAGAGGATTAGAAGAAATGGCCCCAGTGTTTTCAATGAGACAAAGAATATGAAGAAACACAATAATATTACACAATGGTAAGGAGAATGTAAAATACAATACCTTTAACAGAGCATAATTAAACTGTGTTAAACATTGCTGTGAAGCGCTTCTGTAAGTCATAGTTAGGTTAAAACAGTGAAGATGACAATATATTTTTTTCTGCTCACAGAAACAGTACCAGGTGAAGTTAGCATGAATGTGAATTCAAACTCCCAACCAGAAATAAAATTTAAGCTATTTCCTCCTGCAATAGTCTAGTAACAACAATTGTATGAAGTTACTGTAAGACAAGACTCTTAGTACTGTATGTTGGTGAGAGAATAAATCTTATTTCTTTATGTGGGTTCTAAATCAAGAGGAATTTAGGAGCACATAAAAATGTACACATCATATATACATAATTTAAATTTCATACATACATATGAAAACTGTCACCAAAAAATTAAATTCTCATGCTATCTTTGAAGTCCCACAAACAACTCCACCTCAGCAACCAGATGTTCATTTCAAGCTCAAGAGCCCTTTTGAGCCTGAAGCAACACTCAGGTCCGTCCCAAAATCTCAGATCTGGTTTATTTCTATGGTGCAGCTGGAAGAAGTAGTATCCTGTACTACACAAACACAACTTGGAACACTCACTTGAGTGTGAGGGATCCCATTTCCAGGCTTTCCCCACCATGAAGCAGTGTGGACACCGCCTCTCCAGCAGAACTACAAACTGGTTTGGAAAACAGGATCTGGGACTGCTTCACTAAACATACTACAGCCCTTGTAAAAGTAAATTGCCAGTTTCATGTAGCTGGAACAAAGGAGAGAGAGGATAGCACTTGGAAAGGGAGGGAAGAGCCATTGGTCACACAAACAAGGTCCCACATATCTGTTGGGCAGCTGTGGTGACCACAAATCCTGATGAGTCCTTTTAAAAAATCCTGCTATGGGGACCTACCTCTGGAGAAGAGCTCAGACTCCACAGCCTGTAGGCACTGGACCCTGGTCAGCCTTTGCTGTGGGCTATTTCAAGGCTGTTTCTGCTGCGTTTGCAGGTTTCCACCCAATTCTGGCATGCACTACAGGGGCAGATTGTGTGTCCTAGCTCCATGCCTTTATTGAGCCTTCCTGGGACTGGCCAGTGAAGACACCTGTTTCAGCCCTAAATACGACAGCAGAGAAGCACAGAGGCTACATCCTGCCCTTTGTTCTCGCAACTAAAGCATTGCTGGCCCAACAATGTAAGCACGTCAGAATTCTCCTGCCAACTGCAGTGGGAAGTGTATTGCATCTTCTATGCTTTGATTTAACTCTACTCTCTATCTTGTAGCTGAGAACAAAAGCATTGTCCTTGTGACAAATTTCCTCACTGTAATAGTACAGACACTAACAAAATTGAAGGAAAGAAAAAAACACTAGAAAAGAAGTGCATTACTTAGACAAAATAATAAACCATAAATCTCTACAGCGGCAAGATTAAATGTGAAACCTCTAATTACACATTTAATCATTTGCCAACATCTTATTTGCTTGAAGTAATGTTCATGAAGCTTCAGTAAGATTTGAATCTGAGGTTGATTTTCTTTTATGTGTGAATTGCAAAAGCAATACACTTAGAAATTATTTAAAGAACAGAAAAAAAATTATTAACTTTAATTTTCAGCTATGTTGACATGTTATGTTGAACACCTTTATTGCTGTCAGTCGCACTGGCCCTCATTTAGTGACATCACTGTGTCAAAACACATCAGGCCCATCTCCATTGCACAGATACTATACATAATAAAGTAAAAACTAAGAGGCAAGTAAGTGATGGCTAAAAAGGTAAGATACTGTATTAAAACAAGAGAGTGAAATAACACTGTTAAAGAAGACACTGTTATTTGTGAAGTACAGACAAACCTGTGCCCCCAGGCTCTATCTGCTCCACTGCCTTCTCCACAAAGAGGCAAGAAGCAGCTGCTAGAGCAGAAAAGTGTCTCATCAGCATCTGAACACCTTTTCCTATGGTTTTCAGAGCCCAGAAACAGAGCAGGGCTAGTTGGTGCTGTTAGGTTCAGAGTGGCCAAGGGAATTACCTGATTTCTGTAAAAATTCTGTGCACCAAAGTTAACTTCCAGCACACCCAGAGAAGTACTTACTGAAAACAAAGTAACTCAAAGCACAACAAAAAGCAAAAATAGCAAAATTTTCCTTCTTCTAACTGGAACATAAGGTAAAGTCCAGACAATCTTTACATTTAGACAGGTGCCCTCAAAGAATGTGGAGTCAGAAAGTGCAAACTTTCACCAAAGTCATAATATTGCTTATATGCTAAGAAAAATGGCCTTATATTCTGAACACATCACCTAATATGAATTGTAAAGGCACTGTTGTACTGCTATGTTTTGCTTCCCCTATAAGAGAGAAGTTGAAGTTAGAGCTGAAGGAAAAACCCTGGAGTGCCTTTTATTTTATCATGTTGAAAGCTTTGGTAAGTTGTCTTATGGTTCCTAGCCAAGGTGGATCTTCATGCAGCCAAAATTTTAATTCAGCTGCTTTTTTCCTATCTAAAAACAAGTTTAGACTGGGCCTGGGTTGTAGGGAAGATGGATTTGCTGTACTCATGCTTTTCACTGAAGCATATGAGACCTGGCCAATGTTTAGAATGCAGGAGTGTGCAGGACCAAATACAGTGGAGAAGCTTCAGCCACTCCAGTGGAGGAGGGAAACATTTTTATTATGTCTTTTGTAGAGACACAAACTGCCAGACAGAGAACTCTGAGGTAATCTTTGGGTCATAATTTCTTCCAAGTTCATCTATTTCTATTTGCATCATCCTTTTAAAGAATAAGTCATCCTCTGTACATGTAGCTCTTGATTCCCTTAAATTGGCTTGTTGGTACTTGACAGAACCCCTGACTCACTGCTGTGAACTGGAGAAAACACTCCAGAACATGCTACAGTCTCTGTTCCTACCACCTTTTGGAACAGCCAAAGCCAGAAGGAAAAGGGGATAATTTAATCAGGTTCTGAATATTACACAAGACTACTGCATGCTTACTTCTCAGCTAGGTAATTTTTTAAATTGTGTTTTGTAAGCAAGAAAAATTTGCTTAGGAAAAGCAAGGAACACAGGCCCACATCCATAGGAATCTAAGTACAGTCATCACTGGGAAAATGATTTTTCTTCCTTTCTTTCCTCCTTTGGGTCTCTTTTTGAATCATGAGGAGTTTGGACTGATTCAGTAATAGATATTTCTGTTTCACCATCACATTTGAAAATGGCTTTAATAGCACATCATAACAACATACATTTAACAGCAACCCCTCCTCGCTATAGAGAACTGCCTATTAAATCCACTTTCAATGCTCAAACTGAAAATATAGGAAGTGTTTGGCTTAGTGCTTCTGAATGCACATGAGGCACCAGTGTCAGAGTCCTGGAAACTGACCCATTTTGATCTTCTTTTTCTCAACAAGTACTGGATAAATAATTCCTGAGGCAATGCTTAAAGCAGGCTTGCTCATTGTGTACCTGACAACACATGACTGAGATGACAAGGCATCTACTTACCCTGCCAGCCAGATGATCTGTGGGTCTTTGGGGTTTTTCTCTCTTTCTCTTCTCTAGTCCACTCATGCATCAGGTTCCTTAGAGATATGGATCAGCCAAGCGAATTTACTTTTTTTGCTCTGGGTGTAAGATAGTTACCTGTGACAGAGAGAACAAAGAGATCAAATGTTGCATATGGAGGCACTGGGACAATAATTTCCATTCATACCGTAATTCAGGTTGTTCTTACCTCCTGCCTTCAGCAGTAGCAGATATTGAGGAATAAAAACCCCAAGAGTTCATTAAAAAATAAGCAGCCTATGGGAATTACTGTTTAGTAAGGGTCAGAATCTTTTATGCTGCTCTATTTAGTTGTTGAGAAATAATATGTGCGAGGAGAGTTTTCAGTGGTTTAATTAATATTACTAGTTAACAAATCACATTTCAAATAGAATCATTTACTTAGATGCATTTACTTTTAGTTTCTATCCCACTGTTCAGATACTACAACGATCTGTTCTGAAATATTAATTCAATCTCACCATTCTATACATATTCTCTTCCCTGTACCTTCTCTAAGCTATATTTTCTAGTGTTTTTTAGTCCAGAACATTCAGAACCAAGATAATTCACTGGTATTATGGCTTTTTTTTGGAATACCTACAGACTTTTCCTCTTTAAGGATGAACTGGTCAGAACTAAATATATTTCAAAATCGTGACCAAGCATTTCTGTTTCCCTCTTTTCCTTCCTGTACCACCAAGTGAGCTGAGGGACACCAGTTCAAAACCAAGCATGATAACTATCTATGTCAGTTTTCTGCTCCATTTCCTTCAAAAATACATCTTGTAAAGAGGTGGAAGAAGAGATATTGGAACACATGCACAGATCATATCCTCTACAACCACTATTTCAATAGGTCAAGGAGAGAAAAGCAAACATGCAAACCCCAAACATGCTGCACTTAAGAACAATATAAAAAGCATAAATGGGTAAATGTCTATATTTGTAGAGCTTTCCTGAATAATTTTTCCCTTTTGTCAACTGAATAGCCAAGACACAGAAGTAATTGAGGGAGAAAGGAACTAAGACTAGGTCATTATTTTAATATCCTCACAAAGTCAAAAATACAAAGGACTTTCACTAGGGGTTACTTTGGAAACTTCTCTTCAGAGAGTTTCCTATTAAAGGTCATGGGTATCAAAATCTATTGTCTCACTTTAGATCAGTTATAAAGCTACTATAAATAAAGTCTTCTATATGTCACATTGTCATTGATTCCCACTTCAGTGTAATCAGCACTGCAGACACAGGAAGTTCCTAAAATAAACAGCAGAATTCTCTACTTACTGCACTTAAAAAGGAGTCAGGAGTTCTGTATTTATATTTTAAAGATATTGATTACAATAAGCAATTCATTGTACTTTAAGATATGCATTATACTTGCTATAGAGCAGATTATTTTAATATGATTTTAATGAACAAATCCACGGTATCAAAATACAATGTAGCTATGAGAACAGTAATTCATAGCTTACCACTGACTTTACCACTAAGCAAATTAAGTATTTTTGCTGAACTGTTTCTTGATAATAAAAATGTGATAATTTGCAAGCAGTAGTGTTAGTATTTACTGTTCTTAAAACTAGGCTAATGTCTTCTATGACAATTCTAAATACATCAAAATATATTTCTTGGATAAAAACCAGACCATACAGTGTCTATTCTATTGAAGCGACTAAAGAACTCACATGGTGACTGCTCCAAAGTTCTGGGCAAAAAAACACCAACAAAAAAAACAAGATTAAAAAAATCAAAACACTGTAATAATTTTACTCTCATGCAAATGAAAAATCATGCTAAAAAAATCCTTTGTGGAAACAGATTATTTTGATATATTTCACCTTACCCTATATATATTGCTGGAAAAGATTTAGGAGTGTGAAGGTGGAAGTAGGAAGAATGACACGAAAAATATAAACCAAATATTTGCATCAAAATTTTTGACAGCTCCTGAGACATTTTTGTGTCTCTGGAAAGCAAAGGCAGCAAAAGGGGCCCAGAAGAGGAAGCTGGAAACAGCTCCCCCAGTGCACTGGGACCTCCCAGGTTGCCATGTGGCAAGTCATGCAAGCACAGTAGATGGACAGCAAGAGGATGAAGAGGTTGGGAGGGCTGCTTGGGAGCAATGCAGAATTTCCTTATTCTGGACTACTTGGATGAAGCCGGGGAAGCCAGACCTCAGCTGGATTTGAGACTGGTGAGGAAGACGAGAAACAACCAGATGAGCTTCCAGGGCAACAAAAGGAAGCCTGAGAAATAGGTTGTTGGGAGAGGCTGAGGAATCTCCAGAAACTCCAAATTCAGCAGAACTGGGAGTGATGTTATCTAATTTTTTCTTATTTAGACTAGGACATGGTTGATACCCTCCAGAGCCCTCCAGAAGTCTATTCTAAGAAACAAATTGCTGTGATTCAATGACATAATTTAATTTGCCTGCAGTTTTCATCCCTCTGAATAAAAGAAGAGTGAACATAAGAAAAAAAAAACAAACCAGGGAATAAAAAGTAAAAATTTATGTCACTTTTAGTAATTTTCTCAAAAAGAGAATACTGAATTTGAACAACAACAACAACAAAAAGCAAACAGGTAAAACTATTAGACTGCTACTAATTACAGTTTTTCACTCTCTGTATAATTTTATAAGCCAGTCACCTTTTTCTGCTTTTTTCCCTTCACTGGAAGTAAGTGGCAATGCACAGGACAGGAAGATTTTGAGTCCAGCCTTCCCAAGAGGACTTATAGGGGCCCTTCATTTCACCTGATACTTCCCTGAGCTGAAAACTTCCACTGTACCATGGGTTGAAACCAGACTGCAGGCAGTATAATTTTTCCAGGTGCATGGTCCATCTGTTTCTCCCTCTTTGCCTCTTCATGTTTACCCAAAAAAGCACAAGAATTTAGCACCATACACTTTTCAAGCCTGAGTAAGCAGCTTAATTATTCAGACAAAATAGCATTGATTTGAAAGTGTCTGAACAAATGAAATTCAGGCTTGCCAACCTCATTGAGAAGGACAGCCAACCTGCTCAGGGAATTTCCAATTGTGTTACTTACAGTTCTTGTTTCTTTCTTTTATTTCAGGGTCATTTGAAGTAATACAGAGCAAATTCTGGCAATCACACAGCTGCTTTTGAAATCAGAGGAGACTTTGCTAAGGAGGCAGACCTTCAGCTTCCTCTGAATTCAAAAGCAACCTCTGTGCACAAAAGACAATACATGAATCAGGGAGGTTGACAGCTGACAGTGATAAAAAAATAAAATAGTAGGCTCAATTCAGCACCCACTGAAATAAATGGGACCATTACATCTGTGAATGAGCTACCCTTAAATATGAAGTAAATATCACACTCTCTCATTGACTCCTTCGTGGACCATAAATTCAAGTTCCCTTAATGTCATTATGTCATTCCAAAGGCTCCTTTTTTAATAAGCCATGCCTTGTTTTCTTCAGTATTTCCAAGGGTAAGAATTTAGAAAATGGACAATAATCTTCCACAGTAATCATTTTTATCACAGCAGTCATGCTACAAAATAGAGACCCTATTATACTCCATTTACTAAATGTAGATAGGAATCAACTTCTTGGGCTATAAATGGACAGTATTACTCACTATGTTATTTGCTGTAATAGTTGAACACCACTGAGTTGCAGATCCAACAAATATCTAAAAATGGTTATGCAAAAAGCCTTAAAATTAGGTTCTTGACAGATAATAACTAATGGTGTACACCCCTACTCTTTATGTTATGAACAATACGTACATTATATTTATGCAGGAGAAACCAGTATTTAAAACTCTTACATTTGTCATAAAAATAGATTTTATTACAGAAAACAGTGCCTTGCCATAAGAGATTTACAACTGATTAAAAAGGATGGCTTGTCCTAAAACACTTACATGATTGCATGCAAAGAAAACAGATGGTCTGTGTAACAGTAATTTGATTTCTTCCAGTAAACATTACTCATGATATAGAAAATGCTTATGCTGATCTACTCCAGAATGATGTGTTCGCTTTGCCTCTCTCTTTAAATGAAGCCTGTAATTCTGTTCAAGAAACAGCACTGCCACTCTGGTTTCCCAACAAATCAAATAAAATCAGGTTGTCTAATGCATCCTTCCTCACTTAAGAGCCTGACAACACAAAGATTAATTTTAACTTTACAGTCTCCCAAAAGTGCTTAACATAATGCCATGCTCTGTACTAATTTAGTCCTTTTTGGAACACTTCTTCAGAAAAAAAAGAATACTATTTCTACCTTTGTCTCTGAGAGGAGCATCATAAGCCAAAATTCAGTGTTTATTCTCCTCTGGCTGCATCAAACATTCTTCTCCTTTATATAACTGCAGGTATATAAGAAGGTAGGAAAAGTCTTACTGATAGGTCTTCATCTGTCCACCTCAAATTTTGTTCTGTCTCTTGGGTCTCGCTGAGAATTCTGCTCAGGGAAATTCAGCACCCACATTTCCCCTACTCAAGCTTTCTGCTTCCCAAATACCGGATGAAAAGCTGCCTGCCTGTGTAAGACAGACAACCCTCATGGGACTGTTCAAATCACCAAAGGTCTTGGAAACCAAACCATGGATGGGAACCTGTCACTTGATCACACATGATAATGGTGTGGGGTGATAAAGGGTTCTTGTTGCCTTTTACGGCTCTTTTTTTCATGGGATGAATACAGGCAGGTCTTTCTCAAAGGCACAAATTTAACCCCTAAGAATGCATCCTTAAATATTTTCCAATATTTCACAGGGACTTCACACCTGGGTATGTTTCCTCATTTGCAAGTAATAATATTCCTGCTGGAATGTAACCCTATGTGTCATTATTTTGTCTTGTTTCATTACTGTTGCTTCACCTGACTGGCCTGGACTTACCCCAGCCAAATGAAGTAAGGGCACAATCCTATTAAGTGCCTGCTGGGAACACCCTAAACTGCTGCTCTTGTCAGTGGGAATTAAGGGTTCTCAGCACATTGAAACAGGTACTCAGACCCTTGAGAAATTGTACTCTTAATTAGATATTCCCTCATGACAATGTGTGATTATTTAATGTTCTGACAAGATGCCTCTGCAATCTCACAGGCCCTGAATTAACTATCCTAGAAGAGCTCTTTGCCAACTGCAGTTCTGTGAAACCTTTGTCATGCTTGGCCATGGAAGCAAATTGCATTTCATGGAGCATATGAAATGATTTATCCAATGAATTCACTGAATTATATATAACATGAAATACTGGCTGGGCTTGACATGTCCAGTTTTAAGTAGCTGGAGGTTTTTTGTCTCTTTCCTCTTCCCTCGTGTGTGCCCTCGATGGACACTTTTTATTGTTCCACTTGCTGGCAGAGCTCAGCAGCAGCAGTCCTTGTGGCGACAGGGGATGATTCATCACACAATCTAAATGAGGCAGATTAATACTGCCAGAGCAGTCCCTTATTATGAATTTCTTTTTCTCTGTCTGGCTCATCTGCATTATAATATTTGTTACTCACATGTAAATTTTCAGCTTAAGTGTATCCATCCATGGGGCTGCTGAAGTTTTTTAATCTACACTGAAAAGTTTTAAAAAAACCCAACAGAGTAAACATTTCTTCCTTGCAGCTGATGCCATGTTATCAAACACATCAATAAAAGCTACACGAAGCATGAAAAACAAAGCAAAAATAGAGGTGCTAAATGATACAGTATATCACATACAAATGCATAAAACAATGGTCATCTTTTCATCATTCTCTATGCATATCAGCTTTAGGCACAATCACCTCGGGGAAAGGACATAGCTTTAAAGGTTTTCCATAGGATTTTAGCATTCTGATTACTAAAGCCTGGCTCAAGTGTGCAAAATTATGGTGATTAGCAATCACTACTCGTCTCCCATCCACTTTGTAGAAAAGGTAGAGAAGTATTTGGACCACCTACCCTAAATCCTGCAACTCCCAAATACCCACCTCAGGCCCATGGACTGTAGTCAGGGCATATCAGATACCAAAACTGAAACGTGTGTTGCAGGTAAAAAAATAATACAAACATTGTCTGTCAAGAGAGGCATTAAATGACACCCCAAAGGTTGTGTTTTCAGGAAAAGCTTTATTAAACTTTTAACTTCTCCGTCCCTGCTGACTTGCAACATTCTTTAGGAGACCACTAGGAGGATATAGCAGCACTTGCATGCTCTCTGCTGTGGCTTGTAGTTTCTTTGCTTGCAACTGCTTTTTAAGAGGTGTATTCAAATTCAGGTTTTCTAGTCACAATTTCTACTAAGTCTAAATCAAACAGTTTGCAGAAATGCAGTGTCTCCCAGCCCTCCTCCAAACCCAGACATGGCTCTTGCTTTACCTGCTTACATTTAAGTAGCTTTTATCATTCTCATATTAATATTTCTATCACAAATTTTTTTTTTCTTTTTTTTTAAGAGGCTTCAACACAACCTTAAATTGTGTCTCACAAGCAGCATCAAATCCAGCTCCACAATGAGGAATCAAACTTTAGATAAATCATTCAACCAACCAGTTTCAACAATAACAAAACCAGGCCCTTGAGTGCTTTATGCATTCTGGCAAGCATCTTATTTGCCAGGAGTGGATTAAATAACACTACCTCTATTATTCTAATAGTGTGGGGGATCATATAAAATATTTATATCGTGATCTGCAGGCAAAATGCCTACTCTAAATTATGCTCCACAAGCTCAGCAAGATATTATATTGATAGAAAAATACCTCCGTTTAAATAATTGGGCAGTTTCAGTTATTTCTTATTCTATGAATCTCATGTAATTTTGCTGTTTCCCCCTTGGGAATGCTATCTATTTTAGTAAGTGCTATTTTCCATGTTCAAGGGTTTCCTGTGTACTAGTGCAAATATCTCACCCAATAATACTGAATCTCAGGGCCAGCAGAGAGGTAACTAGAAAAAACACAAATGCTGTCTGGGCAGATCAGTGTTCTGCCTGAGCTTCTTTATTGCATATCTATAGGCTATGAGACATTTTTTACTACACAGCTATGAAGAAATTTGCTTAAGGCTGAATTTTCATCTGACTTCCAAATTTGCAGCCAAAGAAGGTTTTTATAGTTATTTGCAAAAACTGTATTCACAAAACACCTTTGTGGTGAGCTGAACCAAACTACACATGCAGGGATAATGTTTGTAAATACCAAATATCGTCTCTCTTCAGAGTTGTGTTTTTTGCTTTACTTGGGATACGCCAATTCGCGATGTACGACTGCTATGCACGTGCCTCTGTACAACTGCTTTAGGACCACACGCTCATTTTCAAAGAAGTCACTTGTTTCAGCTGGCTGAAGTTCTAACTTGAATTTTGAACACAACAAGCACTATGTTTTCCCCACGTTTCATGATTACACAGTGCAGGACAATTAGCATTAGATTCTGCATTGAGCTACAAGCAGTGTATGTGTCCTTGTGATCTTTTATACAGCCCCAGGACAACGTGGCACAAGAAAGAGGAGGCATTCCTATGCAGAGTTTTCCTTGGGTAGGTCCATTTTCATTCACTCTGGAGCCAGTAACGACAGCTCACTAAATCCACACCTCTAACCCTTATGGCTTTGCTGAGTGTCAGCATCCTGGAGAGGAATGCAGAGAGAAAGCAAAAGTGGCACACACTGGACTGCACTGTGCCTCCTCCTTCACTGGCAGAAGGCATCAAAAGCAATCCTACTGCAGGTCCATGCAGCCCTTCACATGCTATGGGCAGGCATGGTCTTCGAAGATGGGTATCTCCAAGTTAGTGGCTCTTTAGTGGCCTTTGGGAATCCTCTCCAGAGGCTGTCACATGTGGTCTTGTCTGTACTTAGGTTCAATGACTACTGTAGGCTGGTTTTACAAAAAATGGCTCCCATTTTCCGATTTCTCTGACAAAACCAGCCTTTCAATGCTGCTGTTGATATGTAAGGTTCACCTCCTTGAGTGAATGGACACCTTGCCCTTCAGCTTTACTCCAATTTGTGAGGGCAGGCATGGAAAAGGGCAGCAGGAGGAAGGGAAGCTGGAAGGGTTTTCTTTGGCCCTCAGTCTGCCTCAGGTCCAGCCACACCACTCAGGAAGGACAGAGACAAGGCTGCGAAGTCTGCCTTTACCAATGAGAAACACAGAATAAAGAAGTGCCTGCTTTTCCTAATCCCTCCTCACTACATGAGTCTGCTCTTTTATTTTGTAGGCACCTCTTCCTGCAGTGTCCTCCAGCACTTGCTCTCCTATATGTACCAACATAATTCTAAGTAAATATTTGCATTTCCCCTCCCTAGTCTGATTTCTTCCCACTTTCTCAACCTGCTCCTCATACTGACCCTCCTGTTCCTGCACTCCCACCAGTCCTTCTCTTTTACTGTCTCTAGTAAAGAAATATAGCCAGAAAAGAGATCAATGCACATCCATAACTCCAGTACTCATCCCACACATTAAGTTTCCAAATGATATTTGAATAGAAATTTATCACCTCCTTTACCAGTGGCTAATAAAGCACTCAGGCAAACAGCACCGTCTCTAGCTTACTGCTTTAATGATTTAAGAATTTTAAAATTCTTAAGTAAAACAGAATCAGTTCTCAATCATTCCAAGTACAGAATGCAGTTTAGCACAGCTCTTTTTTTTCCAGTTACCATCAACTATAAATACACAGAAATTATCAAATTAATTTTGCTTATGACTCAATAAATACACGTGATAATACACATCTCAGTAAATAGTTTTTATTAAAGAAAGCATCATGACAATAGAATTATCCAAGTACTTAAAATCATTCATTTTGGATTTGTAACATGACTGGGATCTAAAAGCACAAACCTATTCCTTCACTGTCTTGGACACAAACCAAGGAACAAGAGAAAAACCTCCTGCCTGCTTAAGCAAGCATTTTCCCTAGAGCAAAATAGAAGAGCTTCTCATGAGGGAGCCCTTCCTAATATTCCTGCAGAAGTTGCAAGGTGTTTGATTTTCACTTCCACTTTAATCTAGAAATTACTTCCCTCACTTGTAAGACATAACCTTAGCATCAGCCATAGTGTTGACTATTTCATGCTGTTTACTCCAGACAATAAGCAACTCAGGGTGTGGCCAGACTGTTCACAAACCTGAAACCTATGTAAGAACTGCATTTAGCATAAAATTTCAGGTAGACTCCGGTAGTCTAATATTAGTCAAATAAGTTTAAAAAACAGCTAGCCCAAAAATGTGCAGTCCCACAACAGGACTGCACTCAGAGGTGAAACTTAGCTGCATATTTTACATTCAAACAGCCTGTTTGACATTTGGACGCTTTGCAGACCAAGGGGGTAGATAAGAATTCAACTCAAGCCAGGCACTTGGTTACTTTAGAGCATTTCACAAGATAGCAGGGATGGTTGAAATTTTGCATCTGCTCTTTTGAAGACCTGGTCAACAAATATAGAGGAGCAAATACAGACCAACCATTTGAGTGAGGACAGCTGTGTCAGACACAAAGAGGAAACCTATTGTGCTTTGAATTTCTTTGCTCTATTACCTTGGTGACAACATGCTGCCAGCAAGTGGGATTCTATTGATGCAGTCCTCCACTCCTGGCAAAATAAGAACAAGGCTCCCCAATAATGAGTTTTAATATTAAAACATGTTCAGAGAGAGTTTTTTTTTCAGTTTCTCACTGAAAGTCGTGCTTGGCTATATGGCTTGTCACAGCTGACATGATTCTTAATCAGAGCTCCTGTAAAAACACGGTGAATAGATAATATCTGGAAAAGAAAACTAGGACATTAAAACTTTGATTCACATTACACATCTCTCTAGTCTTATAATGCATTATGCATAGCTGTACTATATTTTGAAGGAAACTGCTGTGACGTGTTTTCAGTGTGAGATATATGCATGACTAGAGTCCACAGCATATCAAAAAACCAGGATTCTAATCTGTGGAAGATGTTCACATAATTAGGCAAAACTGCAATATAGGAACATTTTGCCCCCAACCAGAAATATTTTGGGTTGATAATGAAATGGTTGGATTCCATATTAACACAAGCATATCTTGTGGGAGTTATAGTTTAGGTGCATCAGCAGCCCAGTGGCAATGAAAATTAGTTTCCCTAAAACTCCAGTTTGCCAAGTGAAGTCTGTCATTGGAATTAATCAAACTCTGGTTAGTATGCAATAAAGATCCATAGCTGCCTACTTTTATCGTGTTAGTTTTGCTTTTTAAAGCAATGGTAATTATTGACAAATTGGTATTGACTCTGATCTCTTTAGCTGTTATGTAGATAATTTTTCATCCTTTTAATTTACTTGGCAGTGTTAATATCATATCCCCACTTTAATGATGTGACTGAATTTAAAGATTCATAAATTCATTACTACAGTACATATCAAGGTTAAAAGAGGGAAAATTCCCTTATCAGTATGAAGGACTCGTACAGTTTACAGCAATAGTAGATGAAATTACCCTTTTGTCTTTCAATAAGCAGAAATCTCCTGCAGAGGCAAATGTTCATAACGGACTGTTTAATCTTGACAATCATCTGAAAAGCATCTAATTCAATTAAAGCTTTAGGCCAAAGTGATGTCTCTTTTCACAATTAAATATTTATGTTAACACACATATCACTTAATTGGCATAACATATCAAAGGATATTAAATGATTGTACAGTGTGCAAGGACTAAAAAAAGGCTCTAGCACAGGTTTAAAAACCTTTTCTCTATTAAACACTAAAAAAAAAAAATTGCAAGAGTAAGAAAGGGCATCAAAGATACAATAATAGCAAGAATTAAGAAAACTGAGAATTTAACGATCATTAGCTCTGCTACCAGTATGCTAACTGCTGGCAGTGCAAGCTATATGACAAGCCACCAGAACTGCTGCATTCACAGAAGCCACATTAACTAAAGGTGAATTGAGGGAAGGAACAGGAGCAGAGATTCGAGAGCTCTTAGACTCAACAGTAGGTCTATGTATTCTTGGTCATTAATCACTGCTGAACACTTGATTCCAGAGCCGGGCCAAAGAAGCTGTAAGTGGCACAATACAATCTATGTCAACAAGAACAGTATAACAAAACAATATTTACAGCCTACATCATCTCAAGAAAGATCAAAAGAATGTATCACATTTTGTTATCTGGCAGAGCCACACAGAATTTAAATATGAGAAAGCCACACTAATTGGAAACATTTTCAGGCTTTTTAAATGCCTTTTTCCTGGAGAATTAGAACATATCTGTGAAGGGGAGGAGGTGAGAATTTGTCTGAATAGTTGCTAAAATTAACTGAAATGTGCAGTTACAGGCCATCTCTTCAGTTAACAAGGATTTACTGATATCATTTTACTTAGTGAGAAGTTGACTTCTACACTACCAAGTAGCTCAATGGGGAACATTCAAGCAATTTAATGGAGAAAAATAACAAATGAACCTATTACATACTACTTTTTTGAGGTCTTACAGGGTGTTCTTTTTTTAATTTCTCAGTCAAAGGCAAAAGAAAAAAAATTAACTTGTGTCGTCAGTCAGGACCACTTCAAGGGGTTAGCTGTGATGTAGGTATGTGTGATTACCCATTTATACAGCCATTTGCAAGTGTAAAAGCTGTTCATTGATGTTGCAAATATTAGCAAATAAAGCCTGTTTAAGCTAAAGTGTCAACACTTTAAGCTGGCATGAACAGATGCTGCTACCAAATGTAGCCCTGGATCTCTCAGCTAACATTGCTGACTTTGTGGGTGTAACCCAGCTGGTTCCTTCCAGAAACACTTGTGGTAACACCAGAGAAAATACAGGCTAAGAAATAAAGCAGCTGGGTGGATGGAGGGCAGGATCTCTTCCTTCAGTGACAGTAGAAGTTTAAAGATCTTAATCTCATGTCCACCCCCTCTCCTAGAAGCAGAAAAGGAAGCAAACCCGAAACCAGAGGAATTCTTCATTCCACATTCCAGAACTATCTGCCACACCCAACCAAGAGCATACTTCCAATTATTTGCTAATGAAAGAAGAAAATGACATCTAGTCAGAAATTATAGCAATAAACACTCTAGAATTGAAGCCCTTCTTATAGGAAAGCATGCCAAAGGATGAGTAACAAATATCTAGCAAATAAGAATTATGTCTGTGAGAAGACAAGGGAATTTTAAAAATAGAGTTGTGCTGTGCAGAACCAAAAATGGAGACACAAGGTGCAAATCATCTACGTGTAACATCCCAAAAATGAAACATAAAATCACATAAGCATCACTAGTTATTTTAGCCATATACTTCTCAGAAATACAGTCTGTGTATTAAAAGAGGGTTTATTTTTAAAATTATGTCAATATCTAGTATTCATCTCAAATTTCAGTGAGTTTGGAAAAGCCTGCTCCTTATATTCAACCTGATCACTACTGCACTTACAAGCACTTTTACAGAAGCAGCTATTTATTAATCTTTCCAACACATTTCTTTGTACATTCCTTTGGCTATTTGCAATGAACTGTGTCACAATGAATTCCTCTAAAACAGATTATATGCTACTCACCAGGGTTCTAGGCCTATGTTTTAAGAACTATTTTTTTTTTTTTCCCCGACCACCTTCAGAAACAGAAGGAAGTATACATGAAAGATTTATTAAGGAAACTTCAATCTAAGGTGGACTGAGCAGTTGATGGTTTTCTTCAGAAGTATAATGTGAAATAGCTGTACTTGATCACAATGTTCAGTACTCGGTCTTTAAAAAGTGCAGTGATAGAACAATTAAGAATCAGTCAAATAAAGAAATTTTGTAATCATTATGTTTGGGTCTTTCTGAGTCTGGACCATTCTAATCATATTCAGTCTTGAGACATCACTTTAAAACATATTTTTAAAATGAGCATTGAAACGATACATACTTTCAGCAGTTAAAATAGCGTAGAATTCAGAGTATTTCTCTAAGTTTTAAAAATTCTGCGAATTCTTTTGTTGACTTCTGTTTCTTGTGTTATCAGAAACATATTCAGCCATATCATACCTCAGTTTTCTCTTTTCAAAGGTCAAAACTAGGCAATAAAATAATAGATAATAGTCTGTGTTGATAAACTCAAATGAATATGTACAGAAAGAAAATGCCCTTTTTACTCTTCAAATAACCTTCTAGGTCTGAACTAGCTACTGCTGTTGATGAAACAGATCTCAAAATCAGCATGAACGTTTTAGTGAAAACATCTAGTCAGTTTTAGTGTTGGTCAAAAAAGCAAATATATCAGTATTGATGACCTGTAAAGGAACAGAAAATGAAACAGAAAGCAAACTTTATCTAATAATAATAATAAAAAAAAATAATAATAATAACAATAACAATAACAATAACAATAACAATAATAATAATAATAATAATAATAATAATAATAATAAAATCAAAAATATTTTGTATTGTTATTCATATTGATATCAATATTATCATTTTTATTATTTTTGCTGTTGTTATGGTTATGTAAACAAATAACATGGCTCCATGCCTCCACTGATTCACAGAGTTCTGCTCCACACTCTGTGAGAAAAAATAGAGAAAGACACAAGAAGGTATATATATTATATACTACAGCAAACAGAGATCTCAACAGGTTGGAAGACTGGGCCAACAGGAATTGCATAATATTTAACAAAGATATTTATAGGATCCTGAATCTGTGATGGAATAATCCCAAGCAGCAGCACAGACCAAGGACTGACAGGCTGAGCTGTGCATCCCTGTAGCAATGAAACCAACCTGGGGCCTTGACTACAGCAGCCAAAGTAAACCCAGATGAAAGTTTATCACTGCTTTGTTTGTATTTGTTAGGTCACACTTGGAATATTGTGACAGTTCTGGATTCCCACTTCAAAAGAGATGGTGAAGTACTAGAGGTGGTTCAGTGAAGGGCCACCAAGCTGACACCCGGTGAAAAGAATTCAGTTTACTCAACCGAAAGGGAGGGGGGAGTCTAATCACATGCTCTCGATATCTAGAGAGGAGTTTAGAGAGAAGATGGAGATACTCTTTTCATAAGGACACAGCAAGAGGAAAAGTAGCAATGAGCATCAGTTGTTTCAACAGGCAATTTCAACAGACTACAAGAAGCTCTTCACTGTAAGAACAACTAAACACTGGAACAAGTTGTCTAGAGTAGTAGAATCTCCCTTACTTGAAAGTAATTGAAGACTTCTCTTGTTGGGCCAATGGATAACTTAATCCACACCCCTGCTGTAGGTGGGCTCAGATGACTTCCAGAGGCTCCTTCCAATCAAGGATTTTCCCTGCTTCTAGATGGGAGGGCAGTGGGCACAACGAAATTTGTGAAGCAGCTTCCACAGCGGGCAAGAAGCAGCAGATCAGCACTTTTTAAAAATGAAAAGGAAAAGACAGGACAGAAAAAGAGGAGATTGAGGTTTACAGGATCATGACAGACCCAGAGAAGATAAGTAGGGAACAGATATTCAGCCTTTTTTACAGTACAGGAAGGAGGGGATATAAAACAAAATTTTCAAAGGGAAGGCTTGAAAGACACCAAAATACTTTTACCCACAAAACATAACTGACCTGTGAAACACACTGACTTATATTTTCTGAGTATCAAAAGAAAAAAGGGAATCAAAGGGCATGCTAAAATGAGTCCATCAAGGGCTGCTAATAGGAAAGTTGCAGAATCAAACACTGGACAGGAAGTCACTGAGTGCAGAAGTGACAGAACACAGGGATTATGTGACAGCAAGGCTCTTGGGATGAACTCAAGCCATTTCGCAAAGGATTTTACATATTTGGAAAACAGATGTTCATGGGAAAAATGAGAGTATTTTACCTTAAAAAAATTTCTCATGTCTTCACTGGCATGTCTGAATCAGGACATGTTTTGGTGGTGTTGTTGTTGCTACCATTGTCAGGTTTTTTCCCTATGGGTTTTTTTTTTTTTTTTTTTTTCTTTCTTTTAGTTGTATTTTTTTAAGATTTCCACTAAAAATCTTAATTCTTTTCCTGAGGAAAAAATTAAATCCCACAAAATATATGAAGTTTCCAAGCTCTTTGATAGCTGACTACACAACTATGAACATTTGCCCTATTTTTCTTTTTTTAACTGATGCTGGGAGCACTGAGATGGAAGAAGGATCAATGCATACGATTACAGCAACAGTGGGAATTCTTCTGGCTTTACAAATGAGAACCATGGCTTACCACAGGGAAGCCACTGAATGCCTTAAGGCCCTGACTGTAGAAGCCTGCCTAAACCTGCTGTGCAGCAGAATTTGTTTCTTAAAATCCACAATTTACATCTTTTTGCTAGAAGGGAGGTTGCACATTTTCCTATTAAAAATAATAATAAAAAAAGTAGTAAAAGTGTAGATCTTATCAGCAGCCTTTGCTAAGTGTTTATTTCTTTCATCCAGCTGAAAGGCTCCAAGGGAAACCTGACTCATTTAAAAGTGAAAGATGAGCTCGTGTGCATTTTGTTGGTAGCAAACAGATCAGGACATGATGCTGCAAAGCCACCCCATCACAGCAGAGCTCTGGTTGGTTCATTTTCCCTGTCACACAAACTCACAGGGAGCTAAGGGTAGCTAAGTTGCTCAGGCACAGCAAGAAGGGTGCAGCACAGGACAGCTATAACACATATTTTCATTGGGGTCAAAGTAAGAATGTCAACTGGTTTAATTCCAGTCATAATTTCCTATTTTTAGTGTTTCTATGAACTAATGCAGGGTAGAAGTACTGATACCAAAATTTCTTTAGGCGTACAGAAATTCATGTTCATTCACATTCATTCCTTTCACATTTTGCTAACATTAAAGACTGGCCACTAAAATTGTTACTTAAAATAAAAATCTGTTTCTGAGAGGTCCAAATTTCACTGCTGCTTTTTTTTTTTTTTTTTTCCCTGCAGTGAAGTACCAAAATCAAATGGCAATATTTTAGGATGATACACGACTTTCTATGTTCACAGGCGTCCTGGCCCAACATTTTAACTGATTTTAAGGCTCTGCATTACAACCATTCTGTCAAAATATTGATAAGGAATTCAAACATCCATATTTGAGTCACTTACAGCACATGGCTCAGCCACTTGCTTCCCAAAATAAATAGCAGAGAATTACATTTCTTCTACTTTGCTTTTTGAAAGTTCTCAAAAAAATCAGAGGTCAATCAATGTGCCTGTTCGTATATAAATGTTTCATTTATCAGATCCATTGTGAAGTATCATTTTTTTCTCTTGTGATCCATTGCTGATTCTTGAAAGAATTCAATTCTGTTTATATAAAAATCTCTGTATATTCAATGTAAAGGAAATAGAATTTTCTTTTGCAGATAGTCGTAAGGAATAGTCTAAAAATGCTGAAATTTGCTTTATTTCAAACCACTAAATTAATTTCCTATTGTAGGGGGTTTAAAACTGTAATTTTTCATTTTGTTTTCTTTTGTAACAGTCAATTGTGAACTTCAGCAGAGATATTCTCTGGGTTGCCTTGGTTTCACCATAGAACGGTACATTTCTGTTTTCTGGTATGTTTGAATAGGCCAAGGAACCAGAACAAGAATAGCCAGCAGATTATCTGGATTTTAAACACAAAGAACAAAAAGAAAGCCATCCAACTCTACTGACTTGAATAACAATGTCAATATGGTGGGATTTAACATAGAAGTAGCAATGTCAAGTCATGCCGATGACCATGAAAGATTGGTGTGTGGGGCAATGGATTTTACAAGATTTTTTTTTAAATCTGGTACAGAAAACCTTAGAATCAATAGATTAAGAAATGTTTATTGAACGTATGCATTGTTTTAAGATGTTCTACTCACTTATAAAAAAAAAAAAGTCAGTGATAGAATAAATATACTATATCCTATATTCTACATAAATATAGCATAGATAAATATACTCTTTCAAAAGATGAAGAGAAAAATTTATTTAACCTGAAATAAGAATCCATTTAAATTGATCACAGATTGTTCTTTAAATACTGTTTTTTCAGAGTAAATAAATAAAATTAGCATTATTCTAATTCAGTTTCAAATATCTTTGGCCCCATTTTGTTGTTATTTGGAATGCATTTGACAAAGTGGAAAAGGTTTGTTGATCAGTTCCGTTGAGATGATGAGCTATTACAATCAGATAATCAATGAGTTTCAGATACGATTGTCAGCTTTTTAAACACAAATAGAAAATCAAACTTTGGAGAAGAACAGAATTGATGTTATAATCCTGTGATCCTAACTCAAGTTGCCTTTTCAGTCACTATGAATATAAAAAACACAAAATAAAATTACTGAGTTCTCTACAGCTGCTGCATTTAAAATACCCCAAGGTGATTTTTTTTTTTTTTTTTTTTTTTTTTTTTTTTTTTTTTTTTTGTCAAATAGCTTTTAAAATCCATCTACGTTGCAGTAATGGAAGCATGCAGCAATTAATCACAAGCTAATTTTTTAAATGGAAGACCTAGAGGACAAACCACCAACTTTTTCACTAACATCAACCCCGCGTACATATCAGCAACTGGCATCCACAGTATTCAAAAACTACAAAATGTTATATTCTGTCATCATTTTCTCTCAAGCTGGCAATCTGTGCCTACACAAGGACTTATGAGTCAGCAGTTCATTTGCATGTTACCCCAGAAGACAAGAAAATTGTTATTTTTGTTTGGGTATAGGGTTGTTTTTAAGGAGACTTAAAAAGGGAAAATTATAATCAGGCTTGATTACTCTAAAACAACGGGTGCGCTCAGATCATACACAATCAGTTTATTGGACCTGAAATGCAAGAATATGAAAATGTATGCATGGTTAATGTGCAGTATTTCTAGCTATTTTACTTTCATATTTCACCTAGGACACTATATTGTGAATACTGAAAGATTTCTATATTCGAAATTGCAATAAAATTCTAATCAGTGTAAGTTAAATGCCTTAATACATACATTAGGTTGGTTCCTTTATCCAGTGTAACTGCAGGAGTTGATCTCTTTTCAGGACAGATCCTACCTGCATGCATACAGAAATCTACAGCATCTAAAATCCAACTTCATCCTGGCCTGTTTGCAACTCAGTACCCTGACATTTCTTATGCGATTTCGTGTTCTCAAACATGATAAATTCAATATCCCACTACATCCATAGATCAGAGGAACATATGAAGTAAAGCGTTTGAGTGGCAGCATTCTTATTTTCCTGACTCCTGAGCTGGTCCTAGCACAATTTAATCCAGTCTTGCTGCACAGCAAGAAATGGCCATACAAAATAATGTGGTGGCACACTGACTGGGAGTACAACATTTGTCCAAACTTAGAAGAGAAAATAGTGCAATTTCCCAGATCTCACAGCTATTTGTTTTTTTGGCGGTGCTTTTTCTTCAGCACTTCCCTTCTCTGGGAATCTGAGGCTGGAACAACACAACAGGCTAATGGCTAACCCGTTTGGATAGCTGTGGCTATCCAAAATTATGACTGGACTCAGATGATTGTCTGAGATATAAGTAAAATGTTCTGGTCAGACTTTCATGCCTGCCTGACCTTACTTTGTTTTCAGACCACAGATTTTTGCTATTTTCCAGTTGCAAATACCTTTTTGATTACTAATACTTAGAGCAGATAACTCAGTGCTCTGGACTGTAAACCCTTGCTTCATCTCACCTCAAATCACACCATGCCATGCTCTCAGCCAATAATTTTGCTTCAAATTCAGTTCTACCCTTCTTCCATGGGCTGAGCATATTTCCTCCCCCTACAACAGAGGGAAACACCAGGAAATTGTTCCATTCCTTCATTTTTGCATTAAGGGACAGAAAGGAGAGCAGGATACAGGTTACGGTTTGGTCACAGGATGTGGGATATCACAGCAGGGCAGAGTTAGGTTAAATGAAGCTTCTCTTTCATTCTCTCTAAATATATTTTGCTGCACAAGGGAAGAAGAATACCTATAATGTGGTTTAGATAGATTATTCTAAACACTGCACTATAACCCAATTTTGCAGTCATTCTGACTGCTTCTTCCCAGACAAGAGATGATCCTCAGCAGTGTTTGTGATTTACCTGCTAAAGTCAGTGAACTCCTGCTTGTCAGAAAAGAGACCACCAGGTCCCACTTTTTCACTCTTGGATAGCTGGAAAACAAGCTCTCTTCTATATCTTTTGATAATATGCCAGAAATTCCTAAAATTATTTTAATTCTAGATTCAAGAGTCACTGCACTAGCATTTTAGGAAGAAAAATATATTTTAATGCAACCCAACCTATAGAAAATAGTTTGCTTGGTTAATTTTAATAAAAACATCATTTATCTTGTCCCAAGCACCTCACACTCTACTAAGAGGTTATCTTCTATATTAATGAGAAAGAGAAAAGAGGGTTTTTTCTTCCTTTGAAGGCACATGTAAACAGGTTTACTTTTCCACAGAGAAACAAACAACACATCAAAAAAAGCAGACCTGCTTCTAAAAAGGTTACTGCCTGCATCACCTTCCTTTTTCATAAAATTAGTTAAAGCCAGAGCAAGTGTGAGCCCTGAGAGATACATTTGTCTTTAAAAGAAACAAAAAATGGATTATATGAAGCTACAAGCAATGGTGAACCATGAAAGTTGAATGCAAACAACTGACTGCCTGCCAGACATGGAGCAAAAATGTGAAATATGATAAAGGAGGGATTGTCCACTTTTCAACATTATGTGCCCACTGGTTAAACCCTGTCTGTTGCTCCCCATTAAAGTTGATGATACGGATTAAATAAGAGGGAGAAGTTGAGTTAGGTCATAAATATTCCATTACAAAACAGAAAAAAAGCAACAACCTTTATTACTTCTATTTCAAAAGTCAATAACCATAATTTGACCTACGAGAATGTTCATATTATGGTTCTAAGATTTGATATAAATGTCCTGAAACTACCTCAAATTGCAAGTGAATTGTTACAGAGATAAAACCTCACCGAGATTTTAAGATGGAAGTATGGCAAGAAAAGGTGTCAGAATTGAACCCCTTACAGACATATTTAATAGGATATGGCGAAGTCAGTGTTTCCATCAATAATTGCAACTAACTTATAACAATGACAATACAGAGAATAATACTTATTCATTTTCCAATGGCAGTACCACAGAAAGAAGTTTTGCTTGAGTAAATAATATTCCTGATTTTGCCTTCAAGATACTACTGCAGCTTTAAGGCTTCCTATTTAACAGGATGTGTGGGTTTTTTAGTGATAACATAAAAAGTTGGAACTTTGTGCCATTTAAAAATCTAATTTCAATTTGGATTTTATTTCCTGCTAATAAATCCAGAATAAAACTTTTATGTTGTTTGAAAAAACTATAAAACTGCCCACAAATATATCAACTGCTCCTCATTAAGTGGTGCTCTCACATGAGCATTCCTCTCATCCCACAGAACAGACATCATGTCATTTTACAGTATCTAATTCTAAGTTAGCAACAACAGTAAAGTGGAATTACAAAAAACAAGCAGTTGTTGGCAGATAATATAAACAATTTGTCTAAACTGCATTTTCACTGATATACTTCTAATTCCTGTCCCCAAAACTCCTCACACTTAAGCTGTGATTTATTCTCCAAACTATGGTTTCAAAATCAATGTGTTTAGTTTAATTTGGAACAGGAGGAGGTGAAGTATTGGTTTTGGAGTTTCATTTAAATTTAACATTTTAGGGAATTTAGGTCTCAGTGCTGCTTCCACTGAAGTCATTGGGAGTTTCTATACAGATACTAGAGTGAGGAAAAAACTATGTAGGATTCCAATGGGACAGGTTTAGATTTCCAGAATTATGTCCTTTACACCTGATGACTACAGGTAGAAGGTGGTCAGCTCATCAGAGCACTTCCATTGCACAGTATCGTAAAATTATATGTACATACTAAGGCCAGAAATGGTCATGAACAGAAAAACATTAAATATTTATTTATATAAACATTTCTGTGCACTCTTTCTTCTACCAGCTTTGTTTTAGAGACAGAATGAAAAAGGGTTCCTTGGTGTTGTATTCTGTTTTGGAAATGAATATACTATAATATATTGGAATTTCTGGTGAAATGGAAATTGCAATTTCCAAAGAGTTCTGGAGAGGAGTAAGTGCCATGAAGGCTTTGCCTAGGACTGTTACTGCCAGTCAGTTATCTTGGAGAAAAAAAACTCTAATCTTTCTTAGAGAGGCAGAATTTCATATTGAAACGCCACCAAAACCTTCATCTGAGAACAAAGTGACATTTGTACTTCAAAGTAGTTGCCCAATCAACATTAAGCTTAAAATCAAAATTCCTCTTTTGGCTTTTCCAGGCTTTGGATGACTTTTATATTCAGTACAAAAGCATTCAAAAGTCACTGCACAATCTGATAGTGCTTGGTATCTGTCTACTCAGGCCCTTTTCTTAAATTCATATTCATCTGTATATGCATTAAAAGTGATTTTTTCATATTGTCCACGGATTTGTGATAGCTATGTGAATATGCAACATTGTTGCAATGTTTTTGTTTCAGTTTCTGACTGCAATCAATTGTTTATCTTTTTCATTGCCTGTTGAAGCAGCACGCACTAGACCTAATTAATGTTTCTATCCAGGAACAGGCAACATCCACTACAGGCAGATTTCATTTGGGCTGTCAGAAGCAATACTGCACCAAATGAAGGCACTCTCAATGCAACTTTTAAGCATAATAAATGCTATGCACTGGGTTTTTTCTTTTTGCATGTAGATAGATAATTTCTAAGTTCCAAACTTAGCAGGGGTGCAGATTGTGACTGGGGATGTGCATACATTAATTTGGAAACAGTTGTAGATCTCAGCTCCAGAAAACAGTAGGAAAAAAAAAAAAAATCTGGCCTTCTTCCTCAATAAAAGAGGAAGACTATTTCAGTGTTTCCAGTAAGGAGCAGTGACTGGCAACATATGCACCTCTATCTAGGTAACATACAGACAGATTTTTATATCCTTGTGCTGGGCTGCTTCTTTGGTGCATGAGCCAAATTTGATCCATGGGAAAATGCCACTGAGTATGATCGCTGCTTATACAAAGATGAACTTAGAAGAACCTATGGAGATACTTATCACAGAATCATAGAAGAGTTTGTGTTGGAAGCAGTCTTAAAGGTCATCTTGTTCCAATTCCACTGTCATGGGAAGGGACACCTTCCACTAGACCAGGTTCCTTGAAGTCCCATCTGTCCTGGCCTTGAACACGCAAACATTTCAGGGATCAGTCTCTGGCCTACATAGTGCATATATACTTTCCCATCCGCCTGTCCTCCAGAAACAGCCCTGCACTCTGTATTTCTGTTCTCACAAGTCAGCCTGCCTTTTTCAGCTCTCTAATCACTTTGGTACTCAAGTGATGCCACTGTAAACTCTAGCACGAACACCAGAGTGTTGCTTACTCCCTCTGTCTGCTCCTATTTATGTCACATCTGAATTGGACCAGTTGCATCTGTTAAGCTCTAAATGCTATTTTGGGAACATCCCCTACTTTGATGAGTTCAAGAAGCCAACTGTAAAGTATCCACTGTAGAGAACGCTTCATTCACCTTTCAAGCAGACTTTTCCCACCACCCCTCAACTTGCACATTTTACAGTTCCCTACAATACACGATTTCTGATGAAATCAGTTCTTACCTTTAAAGGTGACTAAGTGAAGAAAGGACTAAGAGGCACAGAAAAAAAAGCAAGTTTACGATGTCATTCACGAGGATTATAGTCTGTAATAAAATGTTGAGGATTTCTGCAAGAGTCTGACCTCACCACCATGGGAGAGATAAACCCAGTTAATCTAGTCCAGCGTCATATGGTACTCTTCTGTATGACTGAGTCTTATAGTTTTGTAGTAGTAGAGGAGTAATTAATGCATTATCTACCGTAAGACTTAGTGCACCATTCCTTTGTCCTCTGGTGTTATTACCTGCTAAGCTGAGGAGCACAGGAACTATTTTCTTTCAGGAGCATCATTTTTAGTGAGTAGCATATTTGTGGTTTAACAGCATGTTTTGGCTAGTTGATTCAAGAGAAAAAGAAAAATCATTGTATTGTGCTTCATTACTCTTCAACCATGCCATACCACATTTGTGATTTTTTCCCCTAATGCCCAAAGATAATTGATTATCATTATTATAATTGATTGCTGCATCTTGTTTTCATTTAGAAAGCTACTGTGTTTATACATGTGTCTGTCTGTATGTGTGTGTGTGTGCATACGTGTATGCATTTATATATAGCAATAAATACTGCTCTTAATACTTACATTGTTAGCCTAGATTATCAGCATTTTTTTTTAATAAGGCCAAACTTCATAAGTTTAAAATAATGAAAATTATTAAAATAGAAGTCACAATGGAGGATTTTTTCTAGCTCTATTATTCTTGTCCATTGTGTAACAGGGACAGTATCACATTTAGTATGTCACTCAGATGAGGGAGTCACTATTCATTAGTAGGTATTTGATAAAAACAGAGTTTTTCTTAAATCATAATTTTACATATTTCACGTCTCCTGAAGCCAAATACATACTCATTAGAACACCAATATATACTCATAGAACATCATGAAGGTATTTCATATGAACAATTGCATGTAGTGCGCATTTCATATAGCCAAACCCAGGAGAAATAGTTTATGCTGCTGTCAACAAAAGTTTTTTTGGGCTACTGTTTATCCCATGGAGGAATTTATTTTCACCAGAAACTGCTAGACAATTTTAACTAATTTATGATTACCAAAACCATAGCACTTATGGGACCTAGTCACTGGCTGAACTTCTCCTGAAGGGAAAGACAATTTAGTTCATTGCACATGGGTTTGAGTGCTTTGATATGCAGAGGTAAAGCTTATGTTCTTTGATAACAAATTCTTGGAAAGAATGGCATCAACCATTTAAGGGTCAGAACCTGTGTAAAATGCAGCTATTTCGTTCACAAAATGGTGAGATAGCACATATCAGGTTCTTTGATCCTGTGGCTCACTGAGGTCACCTACCCAATCATTAAAAACCTTTTTTAGATACCTTAGTTTCCTCTTGAAGATCTCTTGTGTAAGCTGTAGTGAAATCTGATCTTGTCTAGTTAGTAGATGGATCACAGCCCAAGGTCACGTTTTATGTTTGAAGGCCAAGATACAGATGGATAATCAGACATAACATTTAATGAGATGGACCCAGTAAGGCAATTAGGACTTGACTGTAGAGCACATACCTCCTCCAGGTTCCCATGAACATTTCTATAGGGGCTTGAAAAGCAGCAGAGACAGGGAAATGGATGCACAAAAAATGAAAAGAATCATGTGGAAGATTTTCAAAGACCTAGAGGAAACTCAGGAGCCTATTCACTGGATATATCATCTCAGTAAAAATCAGAGAGGTCTAGTTCATCCTTATGCCTTTGAAAACCTCCCATGGTAAGGCAAAAAACCTCCAACCTGAAAGTCCATAAGACATATTACTTGAATGAAAACATTCTCCTTGGGAGAGAGAAAATAATTATTTTACTGACTGGACTTTGTCAGTACATAATTTTCTATGGAAAATATCTTGGATTCACAACAATGAGAATAATGCCTATCTGATTCGTTCTGATCTTGTAGAAAATCAAGTTGCCTGTTACCAAGACCTGAAAACTGTGAGGGTAAATGCCTGTAGTCACACTACCTAGAGAACAGACTGCAGCTGGGCTACTTCAAAAGGTAGATTTTAAGTGGCATCTAAAGATTTATGGAAAAACACTGCATTATTCTGGTTTAGCAAAGAACCTGCCTTTCAAAGATTTTTAGTGTTTCTCTTCTGGTGCATAACTAAACTGCTCCCTTCAAGAAGTGATATACTGACTTTAGACAGAAATACAATCTTAGAAAATAACGATTTATAAGAAATGCCATGTATCAAGCTACCATATTGACAGCATCAATAGTTGAGTCACATGGGTAAAGAAGTCTGCTGTAAAGGATTTCAACACAGAATTGCTAGTGCCACATAAATTTTTAGCCTGATGCAGTAACTAGACCAGTGAAGACTTTGGTTTGAAAGACACTGTGAGGAGCAATGATAAAATGAATGTTCTGCATGAGTAACTTTACCCCTTAAGATCCTGGAAATTGTGAAATTTCAAAGGCAGTTTTCATTATATTATCTTCCCCTTCCATCTCAAGAGAGTCATTTATTTGAGAAGCACAGTAGTATACAACTAAGATTCTCTGAAAAAAAGTATCCTATTTCAGAAAAGTTGACTTTGAAAGAAGATGAACTGGATCAAGACTTTTTCTTAAGCTTTATGTGTTTGGAATTACTAGCAGGAGATCAGCTCCAAAGCTCATTAATGAATTTTACAGAAGTCAAAGAAAAGAAAAAAAAAACAAACCCAAACCCACAAAGGGAAAATTATGCCTATGAGGTACTCCTCTGCTCCCTGGAGTTAATCTCAAAATATAGATGGGGCATTAGATGCTGGAAGAAAGTATAAGTGGAAGATGTTCTGCAGATACATTTATCCACAGTATCCTCTCAGTAAATACTAAATACTAATACAAACACCACAAATATATGTTACAGATGGAAATATATAGAGAAGCCCTTTAAGAATCTTTTTTTTCCAGGGAGGTTCAACAAGGTGCAGGAACTCAATATTATCTTTTGTTTGACATGTGACAGAAAAAAAATAATGGCCTTTACTAAAGGCAATTGAAAATTTTGATACTCCAGAATGGGATACCTCCAAAAGATTCTCTTGAATACCATGCTAAGGCATAAGGAAAATAAGGTGCTCTGTGACAGCCTGCATGACTTCTCTAAGGGCGAGTCAAGTCTGACAAAGTCATACTCATCTGTATACTCATTCCCCTTCTCTGATGGGAATAAAGTATTGGTGGATAAGGGAAGATCAACTGACATCATCTACCTGGAATTGTGCAAAGCATATCACTGTTCCACATGACATCCTGTTTCTAAACTGGAAAGACAGGGATTTGACAGACATGCCATTCAGTGGATAAGGAATTGGCTGTATGGTCACACTCAAAGACTTGCTCTCAATGTCTCAGTGTCAAAGTGGAATCCAGTGATGAGTGATGTCCTCAGGGAGAGGCACTGGCACCATCACTGTTCTACAACTTTGTTGGTAACAACAGTGGTATTGAGTGCAGCCTCAGCCATTTTGCCAGTGTCACGAAGCAGCTGAGACACTGGTGGGAAGGGATGGCATACAGAGGGGCCTTGACAGGCTTGAGAAACAGTGCCTTGCAAACCTCATGAAGTTCAAAGAGGCCAAGTGTAAAAAGTATCATTAACATATCACAAAATTCTGGGAGAAAGAGAGGTGTTTTCACTGTGTGCAATGCTTCAAAGATAAGACAATAAGAGAAGTTGCTAGCTCTGCGTAAATAGTGCAGGAATTTGTTAGCTTGTGGGAAATACTAAAAGTAAAAAAGGATTCTTAGGAGCTGAAAAAGCAGGCCTTAAACAGAAAAAAGCTGAGATCTCAGAATCTGCAGCAAGTGAGAAAAGTTTGGAGCTAGGAAAGATACAGTAGTATATAATAGTATAGTGAACAAGGACATGGAAAACAAAGGCCGAGTTTTTAGGTTTGGCTTGAATAAATCATAACACTGCAGAAAGTATATGCTTTACAAGATAGTAGAAGGTCTTAAGCTTAATAAGGGTATTGTGTATTGTTAATAGAGAAGCATACAAATGACTATTGTTTGAAATAGGTGTACGTGTGCTATAATTGATTG